>JAVXUP010004424.1:0-32616 GCA_033070095.1 Escallonia herrerae | reverse complement strand
TGAGTTCATTGATTTTAGAGATATAGAATTAGAGAAATAATTATTTTTAGTTCAAGAAATCCAAATCTTATAAAATCTCAGAAACAAATTCTTTCCGTCAAGTCAAGTTAGTGCAAAACTCTTTAAACATCATTCCTTTCTTTTGCAGGGAAAAAAAATTTGTTGCTATAGTAGAGGAATATACGTCACAATAAGTTATTAGCAAAAAAACCTTTTTGATTAAAAACATCATTCCTTTCTTTTGCATGGCATGAGTCGCTTGGCTTGCTCATGTCATGCCTTCTTTTTGTTGGGAGAAAATCTAAACCGTAACTAATCACATGAGAGAGTAACTAATATCATTATGTTATTTCAGGTTCCCATCAGTCCCAAGCTTTTTTGGTAGGGAGAAAATGATGGCTGTCGTAGAGATTTTCTCACTACATTTGTAGTCATAATTGTATATGATGCATTGTAATGGTATGTCTTGTGCCAGTGAGATACCGATAGTATTCAAAGTTAGGTTTGAAAAGTTTCTTGTTATAACTAATCCGGAGAAATATTTTAGTCACTAAAACTAGTCCAACAAAATTTGTGTTAGTTTTTTAGCTATATCGAGGGTATGAACAACATGTTTGATTTTGAATCTGAGACGGTCAAATTTCATTTAATTTAAGTTGAATCAGGTTGATAGGTGTTTGGTACACATACAAAACCAGTTAAATCATATTCCAAAATTTTAAAAGTTGATTAAACATAATTGAATAAAATGACGATTATAGATTGATGACCTTTTTTATAACCACATGACCAAATAAAGTATTATGTTATGCTATTATTATTAGATAAATACTGTATCTCAAATTTTTTTACCCTTAATACTAAATTTTTTGCAATTTTGCTGCATTGAAATTGCTTTAGTAATTTGTATCCAAACACCATCCATAATTTAAAGCTAAATATGCTAAAAATAGCTTAAAGTTATTTTAGAAGTTGGGTAAGATGTAATAAAAAAATTTCTTTTGAAGAGTTAATTCCAAATAGGCTCTAAAGCATACTATGAAATTTTAAAATAATGACAAAGGTGTTGCAACGAAGGGTACCGATCACTACGGCTCGTACATACCATATCTATAGTGGTGGTACCAAAAAAAATGTTCTTTGCACAGTTTCAACCCAAATCGACACGTATCTGCAGGTACAATGCAATATTGATAACTATGGTTACAGTTGATTCGTTTTGAGAAATTTGATTACTGCTAAAACTTGGAGCTCAACAAATGGTTAAAGTAGAGGAGAAGCAAATTACGGTGAGGTTGCTAAAGAAGATTTCATCATATGGGCACTAAAGGTGTTTGATTGTTGTTAGACATGCATAATGAGAAAACATTTTGAACCTAAAAACAAGAAAGCACTTCCTCGCTTAAGATTAGAATGTATCATTTACTTACATTATATGCAACTTCCAAACTTTTTCCTTTTTGGTCATGTATCCAAGCAGTCTCTCTCTCTCTCTCCCTCCCTCCCTCCCTCCAAACAGAACCATCTTCATGGTGCGCGGCATAGACGACAAGAACATGCCGGCAGGTGATATACTGTTGCTGACTTGTTGCTTCCTAGAAAGTGCATGTTTTATAATTTTTGTTAGTGGATTTTTTTTTGAATTTGGTGAAGCAAACAATCAGTACATTGGGGGCACTTGGAATGATTTTTCAGTAATAATGCATGATTCAGACCGACAAGTCTTGGGGACTTGGTATTAAGTTCTTTGTAATGGTTACTCAAACTATTAATTGCTAAAATTTCATAACGTTGATCGTCTTTAATTTGTCGCTATATAATCACCATAACGACAAGTAGAATTTGCAGGACAAAATGTTGTTCAATGATAAAATAAAAAAAAAACCTCAATCATAGTTTCGAGATTGATGATCATATTCCTCTCATTCCTTGATTTTTCTTTAGAAAACATATAATAGGATTTCACTTATTGATTGGTTGAGTATAAGAAACAATCATATTTATAGTTTGAGACAATAAACAAGAGGATATTTAAAGGAAAAAATTTGACTGCTACTATGGTTGAATGAATCTTCCTCCTACCATAATGTAGCGACAATTAATGGTTATTAAATATTTCTAGTGGCTTTTATTTAATGACGTTAAAAAGTGTTTTTAAGAGTTATCGCTAAAAGTGTTAATAGAAAAATCATTAAAAAGATTAAAAACTATTAATTGTCACTCTAAAGAGATTGAAGGAAGATTCCTATAAACAGAATAACAGTCAAAATTTGGTCATATTTAAATCCAATTTACTCCCCTAAAACTCACTCACGTGAGAAAACTTCCTTGATTTTATCAGTGATAAAGCATAGTCTCTAGCTGTAACATAAAAAAATACATCACGAAAAGCTATAAGCAACAACTCGTTACGCCTTTATGGCATGAGCCTATTCCAAGCTTTATTTTCACTTTGTGCGGCTGTCATGGTGGCACGAGTAGCACCTGCCAGTAATTGAAGGACTTCACTTGACTGATTGAAACCAATTTCCCCTTCATTGCTTTAAGCTTTTTCAGGGCACTAACGTGGTTGCTCACTCATCTGCCTTTATGGCATGAGCTGTTGTCGGAACTTTCTATTCCTACCTTTATTCTCCTTTAATTTTGGGTGTCCGAAACACATCTCCTGTTCGTTGCTTTAAGCTTTCCAAAAGTACGTTGTTTGTTTCCACACATTTTCCATGAAGATGGGTTAAAAGCAAAGGAGACGCCTCTTTACTCCATTCGTATGGGGTAAGGTAAGAAGAAGACAGGAATTAAAGTGGCGTAAAGATAGATGCAGTGCAATAATGCTTCTCTTTTCCAGTGATATATGAGGTGGTGACGTGGCCCCGCCATGGTTGTGCAGATCTTAATTTGCTCTCTTCTTTCTCCCTTGTTTACATTGACACCTGAAATCTAGTGAAATTTTATGAATTATTTGAAACTCGTGAAGCATGCACATCGTCACGAAACCACACAAGAGTTGATCAAGTCCCGCATTTATGACCGGCAAAAATTCGTAAAGCAGATCTATACATGCATGAACCAAAGATCGTCGTAGGAGAAAATTTTTGTACCACCAAATGCACCGCCAAGCATGTAGCAGAGAGATATGCGACTTCTCACTCACTAACATCTTTAAGCACAGTTTGTCACACGAATTTGCTACTTGTAGTGCTTTTGATTTTTCATCAGTAAATAATGAGCTTAACTTGAATCTTCTTTTATCTCCGATGCTAAAAGTACTTAGCTATTCACCTTTCTCCTCAATGTCACATTAATCTTGTGCAAAACTTAAATGTCGCCTTATGATTGGTTACATCGGCACCAATATGCTCAACCACTTACCACGTGGCAATTTTCTTAATATAGTGGCACAAGTGGTAATGGTAATGACAAAGTCACATGTGGCAATACCTCCCGGTTAGGTCACTTATAGAGACTAGTAGCGTATACGCGTGCCGGGTAGTCACTTCACTCTAACTATTTCAGAATCCTCACGAACGATGACCTAAAGGGTATAAAACCCGTTGAGTAGAACCTACACCGCTCCAAATTTTGCGCATAACAAACAAATATAATCCACTCTGATACCACAGGCTTTTACTGCACTTTACTGATAATATACGGAAGAGTTTATCCTTTGTATGAGTTACTTAATGATTGTAAGCTTAGCCCCATGCTTGAAGCATATTAAAATGCCAAGCGATAGTCACACGTGACTTGCAATCTAGCAAGGCTATCATGGGTAGGGTAACCAATTCAAATTACTCATTACCTCAAAACAACAAGTCCAAATTATTGCCAAGTTCATCATCGAGGGACGTGATATCTTAACATAGTTTTATATTGCATACTTATGGTTCTGCGTACACTTCACAGAACGACATAAAACTATCACCACGTATTCAATCAAGGTCTCAACTCTTATACCGAATTATCGAATAATTTATCCAAACCTTATCCAAGTTCTTAGAATCTACTCTCGCTCACAGATTATGTGAGGCTTAGGAATCTACCTAATCTCATATCCAGGTAGGGGAAATTAAACAAATAATGATAATAGTGTTCGCAATTAGACAATCAAAGCACAAAAATCTTTAACAAGACCATACATATTGACTCTCAAGGTTCATAACAAAATTCTGTGACATTGCAGAAGACACAGCAATGATGATATAGGTTTGGCAAAGCAAAGTCAAACTAATGACTTGGAACAATCAAAATCGGAAGGAGTTATTGGCCCTTAATGGAATTCGTAACTTCCCCATGGCCAGTGGGTCAGATACTTCCCCATCAAGTCCAAATAGATTCATAAGAAAATAAATAAATAAATAAATAAATATTACAAGGACGGAATAAGTTGACTGAACATGAATGACATCTTCCCCGACGTCTTAGGGTAAGCTGGCATTCATGGGTAGGGTAACCGATTCAGAAAAAAAAATTACAGGGCAACACACAACCGTGGCGCTCATGTGACAGCTAATAACACAGTAGCGTCCCTCGGCTCTCTGGCACACTACTGTGCTCCTGGTGTTGGTTCATATATTCACCACACTATGTGCTCCTGCCGTGGACGTGAAACATGCTTCAACCCGTTCTACGGAGTGTGCATCATTCTGAGGGGCTCCGCTCACAGTGCTATGGCATGAGGACCCTTTTGTAGTGGGATATGTTGCTCTCAAAGACACTATCTCAGCCTGATGGGGCTTGCATGACACTGGACACGGCTGAGCTACGACCACGTTCCACTCACGTTACCGGTGATCGTCGATGCCTCCAGGATGATGACCCCTGGGTCACTTTGAGACGGGAGCTGGTCTTTGGAGAGCATCGCCCCCACTACTGTGAGGTTCTCCGGGTCTCTCGACGCACCCCTGTGGGACTTAGTAAGGGCTTTGAACCGATGGCTAGGGTAATGGCATTCTCTGATCATGCCGATGCTGCGTGGTCAATCTTTTCAGATAGGTAGAGTAACGCTTTGTGGGGCAGGCAGCAGCAGCGCAAATACAGGAACCGACAGTCCAAAAGAGCACCAGCATTTGTGGACCTCCTGGTGACTTGTCACTCCCAGGCGACAACACGTGTAAGTTGATGACACAAGCATACTTTTGTCTATAAATAGTGGACTTTGGACTTTATTTTGGTGACACAATCTTCATCTAACAAAAATTATTTTCTCACTCTAGAATCGAGAGCTATTGAATTCTAAAGAGAGAAACACCATTGGGCATAACATTGGACTGTGACTTGGACCTCATCTTGGAATGTCGACTATTGGCGCTATTCGTCTCAGCACTGGTCTTCACAGCACTACCACCCCTCACAGCTTGTCTGGGAAGCCTTGCTCTCTGTCCTTACTCTACCATCAGTGTGTTCCACTACTGATTATTTGGCAGCTGACTCAGACTGTATCCTTTGTGGCACTTCCACGTAGCTACGGACCCACTTCCTTGGCATTTTTTTAGCAACTCCACTGGGGAGGTGAGCATCGTAGTATAGTCCACCTGTCTGACACACTTGACGACCATGCCTCTACAACATAGAGTAACCAGGGCAACCAGCCAAGGCCTCAATCTTACTGTCCAAGTGGAGCATCATCTAGAAGACCAGGAAGAGACTAGTGCCATCCGACCCCAAGGTCTAACCTACATTTACCGCACCCGATGTGCAAGTTATTGTTAATGTAGTCGTTCAACAGCTAACCCCAACTATAGCCAGTCTACAAGACTCTCAGTCCTCTTGTATGGCTGGCATCATGGAGATGCAGAAATCCATACAAGCCTAGCCTCTCAAATCTAGCCTTCAGGGCCTGGGCCGGCCCTAAGCACCGCCCAGGTCCCAGTGTCGTGACCACTACCGCCTCGATTATCTAGACCCTTGGCGGTAGGACTTGTGAATCTTTATCACCTCTAGCCGATGTGCCTCCTTATGTAGTACCACTTTGTAGACCTCAAACAGATCTTGGACCCGTGTTGTAACAGATCCTCCCTGTTGCATCACCATATCTTCCTATGCCAGCACGAAGCTTATTAGAAATGCACCATTGAAATGGAGCCAATCCTTATCCAGTCGACCAATACCAAACCACTGGCCAGGTGGTGAACATGTCTCGCCCGGCCATCCATGCCCCTGAACAGGTGCCACTGCCAACCTAAGTAACATATCAACAACATTTTCTTGCCCCTGTACTCCAAGTCATCCCTTCTGGGGGCTCGCAGCGCCCCCATGGGCTATCACATCCCTATAGGCCCTGAAGAACCGTCTTCTCACTATGTCACCAAGTCTAATTTAGAAGCTATCATTTATCGCCTATCAAAGAACTCGGAACTTGAGCCCTTAACTCGGCTATCTAGCCATGCGCCCTATGCCAGTGACATTTCTATCACACCATACCAACTCAAGTACAAGCAACCGACCTTCGTGCTCTTTAACAGATGTGAGGGCAATGCGCTATGAGCATTTAACCAGATTTTTTGGCTTTTTAGAGCAATATGGACCAGGAGACAGACTGAAGCTTATGGAATTTTACAAGTCCATAGCAAGCCTTGCCTACACTTGGTACCACCAGATCCCTGAGGGGATTGTACATTCGTGGAATGACATGGTGCGAATCTTCCTAGACAAATTCCACTACGAATGTGAAAGAGTACCATCATCAATATTGCTGGCATCGGCTAAAACCCCAGGGAAAAAATACATGCACCGCTTCCACCTCAAATGCCTTGAGTGCACGTATTTCAGCAAGGATGAGATGTTGGTCCCTATTTGTATAAAGAACATAAGCGACGTATATCGTGTTTATATCAAGAACTTACAGTCAAAATCTTGGGGTCACCACAAGGAGACTACCCGCGCACTTACGATCGGTCAACCCTGTTAAGCTATTAAAGCCTCGTCCCCCAAAACGCTCTCCTTGCCATGATGGTCTTGTTCGAGTTTCAGACCAATCACAACAATAAAAATTAGAATGACCTCAAGCGTCAGTCTTAAGAGATGGATCGACACCCAAACAAAACAAGACAACGGGGGCCTGTATCCGAGTACCCATGTGATCTCAAAACTGTGAGGGAGCTATTGAAGGATTGGATTGAGCACAACGATAATTTCCATCTGCCACCGACAAGGATGCCTTCTACAGAAGCGAACAAAGCCTGACCCAACTATTGCTCTTATCACAAGGTTATCAAGCACTATATGAAGGATTGCAACCGGTTGAGAGACATCTTTATAAGGAAGGTCGCTTTGGGCAACCTCAAATTACACAAGAACAATGATGTGCGCGGTGAACCCTACCCCCTCACAGTAACAACAGAGAGCACCAAGTCCTCAAGGTTGTGACCTACTATGTTGAACCCACTACCAACGAGGTCTTAACATAAGCTATTTACCTGGTTGCACCACACGTGCCTTCAGCCTGTCAGCCAACACCCACCTTCGGGCAAATGACGAAGATCAAAGGATTCTTTGATAAAATGAGGTTTTCACCTACTGCCAGAACTTACTCGTCCAACTGCCTGATTGAGGTCACCACGGCGTTGGTCCTGAATGCTTTGTTGCTTACTCAGGCAGAGCTTCGCCGTCTCTTTCCTAATGCCTTGGTCTTCTAAGATGAAGACTCACCACCGGTTGAGCATCACAACCAGCCCTTATATTTGGAATGTACCGTTAATGGCATTGGCTTCTGCTATACCCTAAAAAATTATGGTGCCTTGATCAATATCATCCCCCTCATCACCTTGTAGAGGGCCGACATCCGCGTGAGAAAGATCATTTCTAACCCAATCAAAATCACTGACTTTGGGCAAGGCCCTTAGGCAACCCTTGGTCACATATCCATCGACCTCGTGGTCGGGCTTATACGCCGTAACACTATATTTCTTGTGATTGACAATGAACCCGTATTCTAACTTTTACTTGGCTGACCTTGGATCTATGTCAATAGGATAATTCCTTCAATGTACCATCAGTGTGTAAGGCTTGTGGCTGGTCCTACAGGATGCAACATGACTATACCAGCCATCATGCCCTGTTTGAATGTGTTGAATCATACTTTCTAAGGCCTCTTTATTTAGAACTTGTTGAGGATGGTGAGAACTCTACTCACATCCATTCGACCAGATTGCCAGACTGGGAACAACTTAGTAGAAATAAGCCTAAGTCCAAAACCAAAAATAGTGGTAAGAACAAGGCATTGACCTTAACTACCCCCCTCGCTTCAAAGGCTAGCTCGGCGGCTCTGTCTCCCAAGTGCAAGAAATAAAAGTCTAAACTGGCCTTCCAGTGCATTGGTAAGAATGGTGAAGTGATCTATTAGTTATGATGGTGCTTGGGGGCTACATGTGGTCCATCATCTAACCCCCTCGACCCTGACCCGCCCCAGCACACTGAATGGTGTTGTGCTGCTGAGCATTACCGCCTGACCGCGAGCTCACCCCTGATGCTGCTCCACCCTGTTATGAAGACGACCTTTGCCCTCAAGCCGAAGACCTTGAAGAAATTAACCTGGTTGACCTGAGGGAGGAACCCAGACTGACCTACATCGGTACCAAACTCACCTCGGGTCCAAAAGATGAATTGGTTGCCCTCTTTCACAATGTCCTAGCTTAGAACTATAACGAAATGCCCGGGTTGGACCTTGTACTTGTAATGCATCACCTCAATTTTGCTACGGAGTCCATCTCTGTCAAACAGCACTCGTGGACTTTTTGCCCTTAGCTCAAGTTAAAGATTAAACAAGAGATTGAATGCCTTTTGCAGGCTGGCTTCATTGAACCTATCAATCACTCTGGCTAGCCAACATTGTCCATGTACATAAGAAGAATCACCAAGTCCATTTTTGTATTGCTTTTCTGGACATGAACCAAAGCATGTCTTAAAGACGAGTTTCCCCTGCCTAACATTGACATGCTCATGGAAGCCATCACCAGGCACGAAACCTTATCTTTCATGGATTGTTTCACTGGCTGTAACCAAATTTGAATGAACCCTGCTGACTCTGCCAAGAAAGCTTTTTACATTCCTATGGGAAGCTTATGTTAGAAAGTCATGCCCTTCGGCCTCAAGAATATTTGTGCTACCTATTAAAGGGCCATGACCGCCATTTCCATGACATGATCATCAGACAGTGGAAGACTTTGTTGACGATCTCATTATATAGTCCAAGAAGGAGAGTGACCACCTTGATGACATATAGATAGTCTTCAATCAATGTGGGCTGTACAATATGCAGATGAATTAGCTGAAATGTGCCTTTGGAGTATCCTCCAAAAAATTCCTCAACTTTCTAGTTAGTTGGCATGACATCGATGTCGACCCCTCTAAAGCCACCTCTATCCAGGAGATGCCTTCTCCGTGAAATGCTAAATAGTTAAAGATCTTCCTTGGTAAGATTTCTTACCTTCCGATTCATTCCCACATTGGCCGAATTTTATTGCACCATTCCAGCACTTGATGCGCAAGAGCAGCCCTTGGAGTTAGGTGCACTAAACAAAAAGCCTTTGAACAGATCAAGTCGATCCTCATGTCACCCTAGACCATGATCGTTAATCAATAGGGTATCCCACTCCTACTCTACGTGACCTCCACTCCTAGGTCCATAGGGGCTTTACTTACCCAGAAGGTGGATGGGGGTGGAGCGTCATGTTTTCTACCTCAGCTAGAATTTCAGGGACCCGAAGCCAATTACTCCAAGCTCGAGAAACATTGCTTGGCCTTGGTGTATACATCACAGAAATTCAGACGCTACCTTTTGGCACATCAGATTGTACTCGTCACCAAGGCCGATCCACTCCGTGCACATGCTCACCCACTTTGCCCTGTTTGGGCGACTCACCCGCTGGTTAATTTTCTATGCCAATTTTAGGCTAACTATTAAGAATCCCACAATCCTATGAAGCCAACCACTGACCGACCTACCAGCCTTCTTTCCGTGCCAACATTATGAGCCTACCTCGGACCAATTTCCTGAGGAGAAGACAACCTCGATCACCGACATTGACGAACTATGGACACTTGAGTTCGACGGCTCAGCTACTAGCAAAGGTTGTAGGTCCCTAAATACACCTAGAGGGGGTGGGGGGAGGGTGAATAGATATTTACAACTTTAAGAAGAAATTCAAAAATTTAGCTAGAAGGATGATAGCATACACATAACGACTCAAATATTTATACTGGTTCAGCCTCACCTGCCTGAATCCAGTCCCCGAGCACTCTACACAAAGGAGACCTACTCGAGCCTTCCACTAATCAGCTAGCTTCGGGTGCTAGCTCAAACTATAGTACAGATTTAAAACTTCTTCAAGATTTCTAAACAATTACAAGTGAAATTAAGATTAGAATTTGAAATATAGTACACACTCCTTTTTGAGTAGATATTACAATAAAAACAAATGAGCTAAGTTTTCTTAGGTGGGAAGATTTGAATGGTTTCTCGACCTCATTGGTCTTATCCACCCACCGTCCAGAGCCCACATATGGATCATGGTCAAAACCAAAGGCTTTACAAAGTACGTCAAAGCCATACCTCTTAGGCGAGCTATACGAAATTCATTTCCAACTTCCTGCATGACCATATCGTCTATCATTTTGGCATCCTTCAGTGCATCGCCTCAGACAACGGCAAGCCGCTCATCAACAAAGAGGTCTGCACCCTTATGGAGGGATACCACATCAATCATGCTACATAAACTCTTTACTACCCCAAGGGCAGTGGTCAGGCTGAAGCCTCAAACAAAACTCTACTACGCGTTTTGCCGCGCATGGTCCATGACGAGAGTAGGTCGTGGTCTGAGAAGCTAAGTATGGCACTTTGGGCTTATAGAACTTCCAAACACATAGAGACGAAGGCCACGCCTTCTCCCTTGTTTACAAGGCGAGTGCATGATACCGGCCAAGATCGCAATCTCCTCTGCCAAACTCGCGTTGTGCAGTGGCCCAAGATAGGAAGAAACTAGACTAGTCACCCTTGAGGGCCTTGATGAAAGAAAAGCTAATGCCTTGCACCGAATGAAGAAGTATCACGAGCAGCTCACTAAGACTTATGGCAAGTTAGTCAGATGACGGTCATTTGTTGAGAGGACTTTGTCCTTCTAGCTGCCAAGCATGTACGCACTAACTTGCCAGCTCCCAAGTTTACTCCAAATTGGGAAGCTCCTTTCTAGGTGCATGGAGCCAGAGACAACGGCTCTTAACTCCTCATCAACCCCAACGAGTTGTTTCCCCCCACCCCCCAAAGCTTAGAACATCTATATATATGTAGATATGTATGTGTGTGTGAGTGTGTGTGTGTGTAGCATTTTGTACATGCATACCTGTTTATAGACTTGTAACTTTTGTTGATTATTACAAGTTCTTACTTCACTCATGCAATAGCATTTTGGCTTCAATACTATCAATGAAAGATCATTCTTTTGCCTCCACTTTTGTATACAATGGTACTATTTTATTTCCACACTTATCGATTAAGTATCCTGCTATGGACTGGGGGGGGCGATCATTTAAGGCCGCTTATACATGCAATCCATCCAAATACAGTGACGAATAAGCATCACAGAACAACAAGTGCAAGGCAAACACAACCAAAATATCAAAATGACTACAACTCAAAGGTTTGCAGGCCACTACTGGGCTCAATGTTTACAAGAAAATGTGAAGTACAAACTATCTAAGGTAAAGAAGCAAGCAACGCTCCAACGGGGTCGAAAGTGTTAGACTCCAATGTTCATCACTTTGTCTGCAGATCAGACGATCTGGCGTCCCACTTGGCATGCTGCCTCTTCACCTCTACCTGCCCACCCTCCGTATTGGTCAGCCACCTCTCCACCTCTGTGAGCTGCATCTGTAACTCTATCAGCTGTCTCTACACATCTTCCCACTGCCTCTCCGCCTGGTCACTTCTATCGCCTCCATTAAGCACCCTCCCCTGATTATGCAACACTACCTCCTGGACACCCATAAGGGTCTCCCTTACTGCTCCCTCGACACTCTGACTCCTCAACCTAATGTAATCATCCAACCACTCCAATTGGAAGCCAAGAGCCATAAATGGTGTGAGATCATAAAAGAACTATGATATGACCTTTGAAGTCCAACCTAACGTCGGCACTCTGCCTAGGGACACCAGCCACTTTACAACATAGCGTATGCCACCCTCGAAAAAAGTGTGCCTCGCATAAGAAAAGTCCCTGCAAAGGTCTGTGGGTGTTTCGCCTTGATCATCTCTAGCTAGCACACTATCTCAATAAACAATCCAACGCCTCCCATGGTGCCCCGTCCATCTGCTAAACTGAAAGATCCTTCATTGGCATCATCGGCCGCTGTAACCTCGCCACCGTTGAGAGGGTGCCAGGGAGCTCCACCGTAGCCCTCGTGCCAATGCTAAATGAGTGGCACCAGAGCCAGTTGGCCATCCTGACAATGTATCCTTAGGAAGCTTCACAAGTGACGGAATAAAAACCTTCTGCCCCAGCACTGGGCCTGTAACCACTGGCTGTGTAGTTGTCCGCTCATCGCGACCCCTGCCAGAGCGTCTGTCTCTGTCCCAATTAACTAGTCACCCCTGGTGTCAAACATCTGGGAGTCACCTCATGATCATTGTATAAATCCCCTACCTTTTCCTTCACGATAAGCGGCAGACTCGGATGACTGTCTGACTCTACAATGTAGCCCACTGCCTGCTCCGCTGCCTCAGCCTCTGCAGCAGCCTCAGTATCCATCACCTCGACCTCCTCAACAACCTTGTCATCCACGGCCTTGTATGCTGACTCATCATGCTAGCTCATAACCATCAGCATCATCAAACCCCTGCTAAGCAAACAAGAAGAAATATTAGATTACAGCTTGATGTAATACATGACAATTATACAAAGAAAGCAAAGATAGAAATTCTAACCTTAGAGTCAGACTCATCCAGTGCCTCTCAAGGTCTTCGGCATCTGCCCTTCTGCAGTGGAAGTACCCTTGCCTGTGTGCTGAGCCCTCGCCATCATCCTGACTCTCAATGTCGAAAGGGGATGCTTGCTAGCACCTAGTATCCATGGCACATGGACCGTTGGCTCCTCAGAGACAGCACCGTCTCCTCTACCCCCTCTCTGAACTGGCACTGAAGCCCCATTAATCAATGCATGCATGTTAGACTGCCTCACACCCTTTGCTGTAATCACCCCAGTCCTCTGTCACCAGAATAGATGTCGACCCTACGCTTGTCTGATGGTGTCTGGGACAGTCAATCCAACTAGGCAGCCCTCAGCTGTTCCCACCACCTCGTGTATTCAACTGTCGCCACCCCAGAAGATAGTGTACCAAGCCTCTTCCAGTCCTCAGTTAGTGCCGGCCACTCTCGAGCTCTATCAAGTATGGTGTATCGGAAAGCCGTCTTCCTCACCGGTTACTGTCGAGGTAAGTACTTTGATGTCTTATGCATTCATGTTTGTGTTGCATTTTTTTGTTATTGTGACTTGCCATGCGTTATATGTGAATCTTATACTTAAGAAAAATTCTGCACTTCGAGAAGTCACTGTAGTCACACTGTTACGCACTGCACCTTAGGCTCTGTATATGATAGGTCAATTGTAATATATGCTATCGTCTTTGCAATTGTACGTTTATTTTTAAGAGGACACCTGAGGACCACATAGCCCTAGGGTATTCCCATTAGCTATTTGAATAACGAGTGGAAGGTGGGTTGGTTTGGCCCCTATATATCTGGGCAAGCTATATTCACTCATGGTCCAGTTTTTAGCGACGTGAAGAGTTCATGTGGGTGTTACCAGGTGTCGACCTACGTACATTGGATGTTTCTTTAGAGTTACTGTATGAGTGCTATGTTGATTATCGGCCGACAGGGTACCCGCAGGTACATCCTTCTCCAATGATGGGTACGGTGATGCAGCCAGGCAGGGTGGTGGGAGGGCGTTTACTTGGGGGGGGATTTGACGGAAGGACATGTGGCTTTGTTTGTAGCCTACTTCCCGGGGTGGCTCTTTATGGTAACTGATGACGGAAGGAAGCCAACGACGATGAGATTCTATGTGGCGAGGTACAGCCCAAATCGCCTCTTGTTGTCTTTTGGCATCTCGTATCTCTCGTCCTTGTAATAAAGACCCATGACAAACTCAGCGGCCATACCCAACTTTTGCCCCAATTTTTCCATTACCCTTCTGGTTCTTCTTCGTATCAGCCAGGAAACTTAACATCCTATTTTCCAGCACCCATTCCTTAGCAGTCAACTGCAGTACAGGGACATCCTTCGCCTCATACATTGACAACCTCATCAGCATCATGACGTCTAGCAATGTTGACCATATCTCCCCAAACTAGATGATAAATGTATGTGTCTATGAGCTCCATGTAGCCAGCAACAACGTCAAGTTAATCGAATCCCTGGTCAGCTCCCACCCTGCGGCGTCACCTTAATCGTCGGCAACAACCCCAACCCTTCGGTCATCGCCATCTGGGACAGACTATCTATAATGTAATCACACCAAAAATCCTAGTCTTTTGGCATCATACTGTGGGCCTTGACCACAACATATCCGTCTCTCCGCCAGCAGGGCCGGTAGGTATATCTACGACATAGTAGGGGCAACTTCCTCATTCGGGGCTGGAATATATGATGATGGCACCATGGGACTCCCACCTATCAATGGACCACTCCACGGCACAATGAATTCCCCGTCGGTTACCCGATGACCTAACTTTCCCCACAGCTCCTTTACCGGCCAGCTCTAGATCAAAACTCTTGACTCCATCATCGTCAAATGTCAAAGGCGCCGCCAACCTCATGGTTAATGCTGGCACGACCGCGGTGCCCTGAGGTTGGGTCATAATACTCCGAGGCGGCTGCACGTGACTAGTCTTCCCACCCTGTGGCTTTACCCACTGCTTCCTCCTCATTTTCACCACAACAACAACATTGGCCATGGGGCCTTGGCATAACTCGACCTCGACAGCATCGGCGTTCAGCCTTGTCCCTGGGCTTGGCCACGGCCATAGGGTTGGCCTTGACCTCAGTCCGGGGCTCAGTCTCGGCCTTTCACTCCCTCTTCCTCCTTTGTCCTTCCCCTCTCCCCTTTGGTAGTGCCTCTTCGTTCAACCCCTTCCTTTGGCACCTTTGGCCGAATGCTCTACCTCCCCATGTCCTAGCACCTTATCCCCATTGCTCCTTCGACGCTCGGCAGACCCACCCGTGACATCACCGGTTCTCCCTTTTTCCCTTCGGCCACACCCCTTTCCTTCTCTTTCCTTTCTTCCCCCCTCATCCCTTCTCCCCCTCCCTCTCCATTCCCCCTAGCTTTTCCCTTAACCCCACGCCAACTTCAGCTACCCTTCTCCCCCTTGCGTTGGCCATATATAAGTGTCGTGGGTTGGCGGACGCCACTCACCACCTCCCCTCTTCCCCCTTGCTGCACAACCCCTCCTCTTCCCTCTCTTTGTGCTTCTTGTAATCCTCTAATTCTTCCCATGGTAACCCTTTTCTCCTCCTTTCTCTTCTTTCTTCTCTCTTTCTCTCTCCAAAGTCTTGAATGAAAGGAATGGTGAAAGACTTCCCACCTACCCCCTTTATATATGTGTGCCAAGATTTAATCTTGGCCAAACATTTAAATTTAAAAAATTTTGCCCCTAAACTTTAGTAATTCTTTTATTGTGCAACCCTATTTTTTTTGTGACCATTATTTTTGTTCGCCAATGTTTATGCATGCGGTGTCCGCCCAGGTTGCCCCTTTGCACGCATTCCACATAGATGGCTTATGTTCTCGACCTATCTTGGCTGCACCCATGGCCCACGATGGGTTCCGTTTTGTGCAATATGTAACCGTGGTTAAGGGTCAATATTCAATTCTCACAACTAGTCAAAATGATGCGCCCTCGAGTCACGTGCTTTTTGCTCCTATTTTTATTTCTCGTGTTTCTTCCCTTTTAAGAAATTTATTTTTACGTGACTTGCAGAAACACGATTGTCATGCCTCGTCCATCATGCCCATTTTTTGCTAAGTGAGCGATGTCGGCGTGCCTTAGCCTTCAACAAGGGTGCTTAGTCTCGACCTTACCTTTAGGGTCTACCTCGGCCACGCTTAGGGGTTGCCTTGGCCTTCCCCCAGTGGGTGGCCTTGACCTTCCCCTTTTGAGCCCCCATTCTTCTTTTCCGTTAGGCGTACTGTGAGTGCCATACCCCCAACCTCCGTCGGGTGTACGCTCACGCTCTGGATCCGTAACAGGCATCGCCGTCGCCGTGCCTTTCATGTCACGTGCCCCTGGAACCATGCTCTATTTTACGACACCCATCATTGTTCCCGTGCATCCCTACCATGTTATATGCCCCCATGCAACACACATAACCGCCACTCTTAGGTGCCATGCTACTAACACAATCGTGCCTCCTGGCTTTTTGGTACACTAGCGTGCCACCCGATGTTGGTCCATCTATTCACCATACCATGCGGTCCCGCCATGGACGTGGAACATGCGTTAACTCTCTCTACGGAGCATGTAGTATTCTGAGGGATTCCGCTCGCAGTGCTTTGACATAAGGACCCTTCACAATGGGTAAGATCACTCTCAAATACACTATCTCTGCTCGGGGCGACTTGCATGACATTAGGCATGCCTGAGCTGACACCACATTTCACTCATGTTCTTGACGACCCTAGGATGATGACCCCAAGTCACTCTAAGAAGGGAGCAGGTCTTTGAAGGGCATGCGCTCAGTCCGTCTGGCAGTTAGGTGTAGGGACCTTTCCCCATCACTATCAGCTTTTTTGAGTCTCTCGATGTAGCCCTGTGGGACTCAATAAGGTCTTTGGACAGGTGACTAGGGCAAGGGCGTTCTCTGATCATGCCAATGCTGTGTAGTCAGTCTTTTTAGACAAACAGAGCGATGGTATGTGGGGTAGGTAGCACGAATACGGGAACTGACAGTCCAAAAGAGCACTAGCATTTCTAGACCCCCTGGTGACGTGTCACTCCCAGGGGACTACACGTGTCAGCCAATGACACATGCATACTTTTCTTTATAAATAATGGATTTTGGACTTCATTTTGGGGACACAACCTTCATTTGACAAAAATCACTTTCTCACTCTAGACAGAGATATTGAATTCTAGAGAGTGAAACACTATTGGACATAACATTGGACCGTGACTTGGACCTCATCTTGGACTATCGACTGCTGACCTTATTCATCTCAGCCCTTGTCTTCACAACACTGCCACCTCTCATGGCCTATCCAAGAAGCCTTGCTCTCTGTCCTTACTCCATCCTCAGTGTGTCCCACTATTGATTATTGACAGCTGACTCGGACTGTATCCTTTGTGGCACGTCCATGTAGCTATGAACCCACTTTCTTGGCATCAACTACCATCGAGTACCCGCAACTAACAACCACCATTGTTGCTATACAACTTCATTGCCACCACCATAGCTACCACCACCACCCAAGAAATTTACCTCAGCCTATGCCGTCCAATTAACCTCCAACCTTGTTGCTATCAAATTAACAACAACCATTGCCTTTATAATCTAAACTACAACATTGTAAAAATATTCTGAGAACTTTTAGCCAAACATTTGAAATGACTGTCGGCTAATATGCATACTTAGGACGCTGTAGATCCGACTGATGGCAAGAAATCATATGCAATTCTAACAAATAGGACCTATATACGCAAATCTCGTATTGGATTTACCCAGTAAACCCCCTTGTTTGTCTATAATAAATATCCATCTCCGAACCAACTGCTTTTTGCTTCAATCAATCATCTCAGCCCTTATTCCACGGTGATGACCAATAGGACTCTTTGACCAATCATCTCCGCTATCATCCATCATTGTACGATGCCTTTGTGGACTAGTGGTGCGGAGCTTGGTAAAAACTAAAGGCGTGCCAAGATAGCATATCGAAAGGCTGCTAGCCGAGATGCTATACAAAGCCATATTATTGGCAAATAAATTTTCAATCTATAGGCCATTTGTTTATACATTATTGATTGTTGCTAAAGCTAATGACTTGTCTTGTCTTTAATTAAATGTCACTAAAAGACTCTAAAGTTCCTATTAGAAATTGCAAAAGAAAATGATAAGGGATGCAAGTTTCCTTAACAATCTTTTGTTCCCCATATGGTGCCACCCTCGCTGTGTATGCCGTGAGAGTAAAGGGTCACCAATCTTTCACTCTCAAGGAGTAAATTAAGACTGGCTTAGTCTTTCCTTAGTCACGGTCTTTTTTTTTTTTTTCCAGGAGTAGGAAATGATAATGAATGCAAGTTTCAAGCTAGAAGTTATTTTCTCATGTAAAAAGATAGCTAACATAAAGAGAAAGGAATAGGGCTTAGCAGCACCTTCTTCTTTTTTTCTCTTGACCGGGATCTCCTAAGTATGGCTACAAAGAGGACTATGGAGCCTAGCTGAAAGCTTGACAAGGCCTTTCCACCTTAGTGTATTCGGGCACCCAACCACTTGCAAAAAAGGGGGCATTCAAAACAAGACATAGATTCCTTCTCCTAGGTTCACTCTCGTGGGTGCAGCTGTCCCACTACAACAAAGGATTCGGCCTCTGGAGAGGGAGAACCGTTGTCGAGAGTATTGGTTTAAGGGGGGATAGCCAATCCCACATACACCATAACCAAGGCCCCTTAGGAGAGGTTCCTGCTTGGGAGTCGAACCCAAGCATGAAGTTTGTCTAGGGATAAATGTTATGGTTATAGTTTAGAGGGTAGTTACCAATTTATTAGGAGAAGTTACTTTCTATTTATTTTCTAAAGTGTTGATGGCAACTCTCAATGTATCAGCATCGTCCACGTCAAACAAAAATCCTTTTCTTTTTCTTGTCAAAGTGTAGGACCCCAAATAATACATTGCTAATTATTTTAATTTTTGGGCTACTTTTGTAGTTTTGATAATATTTTGGAATACTTCTGAATAAGTAACATATCTCTAGGGGGTTTTTTTTTTGGAGTTATTTACCAACTTTAGAGATACAAAGACCAGTCAGTTATTTTTTTTTTTTGTCGATAAATTGATATTGGTGTTAGAAAGATAGAAGAAAAAGAAAACTAAGGGTTTTGAGGATTGCAACTTCTATTCACAATGGGTAAGTAATTCTAGACCCACTTCGAGTAAAAGGAGGATTTGAATCAATATAGATTGTAATTTGAAGATTTTCATATTTAGTGGTTGATTTATTTATTAGGTTTCAAATTTTCAGAAGCTTACGCAACTTTGCAAATTATATTGCACGATTGAGGTAGGGATTATACACATTTCATCCCTTCTGATCAAATTCATAAACTCTTCTTGCATTCAACAGGTTTGAATGCCAAGTCGCTATATTGGATTTTGGTTCTCTTTTTATTCAGTTTTATCAGATCTGATGCATTGTTAATATTCTTGCCTCAAAGAATGAGCCTTTTAATTTGTGCTATCACCAATCATCGTACCGTTGTCGTGCGTTGCTGACTTTTCTTCTTTCAGAGCACGTCTACGCACCAATTCATTGTAGACCATATTCTGCCTTCAATTATTTGGTGGTTACTTTTGACTCACGAGTGACCATAGTTCCAATCCTAAGAGTTCACTTTTTCAATGTCCTTTTGCCTAGGAAGAAGTGAAAATCCCTTCGTTTCTTTCAATCCAGCAACTTAGCAGTGCATTTATGCTTACGTATCACATTACTACTCGTCTTTGTCCTTTTATATTCTTTTGGCTCTATAACTCCATTTTGGTCATATCTCAGATCATACGAACTCGAATTCAAGCGAATCAACTTTTTTCTACTCGCCTTTTTGTCCTTTTCGATTTTAGTCTAATATCGAGTATTTTCTAAACATTTTTTAGGTCATCCTCTTTGAAATTTAAAGTTTTGATGTCTTTTGATTTTGATGCCTTTGAGATAATTTGAAGTCAATTGGACCCCTTTGAATTGAGCTAATGTTAGAATCTTCACGTGCTTAAGTTAGTGTGATGCCATGACATGATATGACGATTGCTACCGGTATGCAAACTTTGAACTTAGAACATTCGCTTGTTTAAGTTAACGTGCTTTACAGTCACGTAATACGTGATTGTATCGTATTTGATTATTAGATCAATTATTCGAATGTGTTCCTTTGACTTGGACTTTGATTCGACCTTTGATGGGTTAATACCCCGAAATGAGACTTGTCGTGCTAAGACTATTTATTGTCTTTGCACTTTTATTTTCATTTGTTTCGTTTGACTCAGTTACATGTTATTGAATACATGTGTTGCATTCTGTGGGGGTGTGTGCGTGATCTTTGCTGTGCTTTGTGCTCACCCCCCTTCTCCTCTCA
This sequence comes from Escallonia herrerae, assembly GCA_033070095.1. Classification (NCBI taxonomy): domain Eukaryota; kingdom Viridiplantae; phylum Streptophyta; class Magnoliopsida; order Escalloniales; family Escalloniaceae; genus Escallonia; species Escallonia herrerae. The sequence goes on along the minus strand of JAVXUP010004424.1, from coordinate 12,285 downwards.
TTTCAGGTAATTAAGTTGAGACATTAGTAGAGGAGTTATCTATAAGTATGAGCTCGGAGTTGTTCTTTAATTTTGGACTCTCTTTAGTGACTTGCAAATAAGAGAGTTTTAACAGTTTTGATAAGTGACTTTTGAGAACCCCAAAGTTTGGGAGGTGACTACTATTATCAGATTTTCGTATGTATTAGACTTTGATGATGAATGCAAATGCTTTTGATTTGGAATATGTTTAGAGAGCTTTGATTATCTCATTGAGGTTATATTCTTGATAAAATGTTTTGGATATTATATTTCTCGTAAGCAGGAATATTTTAAAATAATATATGAAAATTCGCCTTCAGGTCGGGGGCGTGACATATTTGGTTTTTAAAATTACAGTTTTGTCTCAAAATTATTTTAAACTTCCATACTCAACTAGTACCCGAGTATTACTCAAAATTATCGCCTGTTTATTTTTTGGGTCACCGATACTTATTTTAAATCCCTCAAAAAAGTGCAGGATATTACACACATCTCTAGGGGTCTTTTGAGTTATTTACCAAGTTTAGAGATACATAGACTAATAAGTTGTTTTTTTTTTTTGGTCGAAAAATTGAGATTGGTCTTCAGAGAGATAGAAGAAAAAGAAAGCTAAGGTTTTTGAGGATTGCAATTATTTATTCATAATTGGTAAGTAATTCTAAACCTACTTCGAGTAAAAGAAGGATTTGAATCAATATAGATTGTAATCTGAAGATTTTCATATTTAGTGGTTGATTTATTTATTAGGTTTCAAATTATTAGAAGCTTATGTAACTTTGCAAATTATATTGCGCTATTGAGGTAAGGGTTATATGCATTACATCCCTTCTGATCAAATTCATAAACCCATGTGTTTAATTGTAGTAGATTTTGATTCTTCTTGCATTCACCGGTTTGAATGCCAAGTCGCTGTATTGGATTTCGGTTCTCTTATTATTCAGTTTTATCAGATTTGATGCATTGTTAATATTCTTGCCTCAAAGAATGAGCCTTTTAATTTGTGCTCTCACCAATCGTCGTACCGTTGTCGTGCGTTGCTGACCTTTCTTCTTTCATAGCACGTCAATGCACCAATTCATTGCAGACTATATTCATATGCCTTCAATTATGTGGTGGTTACTTTTGACTCACGAGTAACCATAGTTCCAATTATAAGAATTCACTTTTTCAATGTCCTTTTGCCTAGGAAGAATAAAAATCCCTTCTTTTCATTCAATCCAGCACCTTAGCGGTGCATTTATGCATGTGTCGCACCATGTGTAACTTTATTATTGGTCCTTGTCCTTTTATATTCTTTTGGCTCTATAACTCTATTTTGGTCATATCTCAGATCTTACGAACTCGGATTCAAGCGATTCAACTTCCGTTCTACTTGTCATGTTGTCCTCTTCGATTGTAGTCTATTATCGAGTATTTTATGAAATTGTTAATTCATCTTCTTTGAAATTCAAAGTTTTGATGTCTTGTGATTCTGATGCCTTTGAGATAATTTTAAGTCCATTGGACCTAAATTTAATTAATGTTAAAACCTTCACATGCTTAGGTTAGTGTGATGCCATGACATGATATGACAATTGTTACTGGTATGCAAACTTTGAACTTATAACATTCACTTGCTTAAGTTAACATGCTTTACAGTCATGTATTACGTGATTGTATCGTATACGATTATTAGTTCAATTATTCGAATGTGTTCCTTTGACTTTGATTTTGATTCTACCTTTGATGAGGTAATACCCCAAAACGAGATTTGTTGTGCAAAGACTATTTATCGTCTTTGCAACTTTGTTTTCATTTGTTTCGTTTGACTCAATTACATGTTATTGAATACATGTTGTTAACCCTACGGTTATTTAACCTAGGATTATATTTGATTTTGATGATAACTGGCATTGACGATTATGTTGTCTAACATGCATTGAGTTGATGAAGCAATATGTACAATCTTATACTCAATCAAACGAACAATTAGACGAGCTAATTGATCAAAGACACTCAGCGGAATGCATCAAGATGAAATACTTTGATTGATTTTTATAAATGCGTTTATTCCGTTCTTTGTAACTAGACATAGAGAGATGTTCGTATCGATGACTGTGACCTAGAATTTGGCCATAGGTTTCCATGAATGCATAAACTTTTTCATTCTTTGAAAACTGGGAAAACTGCATTTTCAGGTACACAGTCGACTACATTCCATTACAGTCGACTCAACACTTCCAGTAGCCTATTACAGTTTACTGTATTGTATTACAATCGACTGCATTTGGAAACTTTGAATTTTCAATGGCTATCTAATTCCAAACGGTCATATTTATTCCAACACACACACACACACACACACACACATACTTGTCTTGGGCATGGTTTTGATTCATGAATTGCATTCAAAGCTCTTTTATCTTGCATGTACTCAAAGATCAAAAGCAATTGTTCAATCTCTCCTGGTTTTCATTGTTTTTCTCATCCATTCAAGAGAGCATTTATTGTGAGCTTACATTTGAGAGATATACACTTTTATAAGTCATTATACACTCATCTCTCTTATTCTAGAGCTTAAATGTGTACTCATCTACTTCTTGAGAGTGAATTCTTGTACACAATTCTTCATTTAAAGTTTCTTATATCAAAGCTTGGGGTTGTCAAGCTTTGGAGCTTTGGGATTGTCAAAGCTTGTTCTTGATGTGGGTATAGCATCAAGAGATTGTAAGCGGTTCGATCTTGACCCGTAAGAAAGATCATACTAGTGGATTTTAGGGCCTTTCAAGGGACTTCCTTGAAGGGGTGGACGTAGGCTTGAGGGTAATTCAAGCTGAACCATCTAAATCTCAAGCTTCAAGTATCTCTAAACCTTTCTCTCTTTACATTATTGTTTTATACTTGTGTTGAGATTGGTTAGTTTGCTTATTTGATATATTGTGTTTGAGGTTTGTTGTTTGAAGCTTTTCAAGTGTTATTCATAGCTTCTTTAAGTTTGTAGTCATTACTTGTAAATTTTTAAAATAGTCTTAAAACCCTATTCATCCCCCTAGGGTTATCTTTTTGGTTTCACATGTGTTGTATTCTGTGGGGGATGTGTGCGTGATTTTTGCTGGGCTTTGAGCTCACCCCCCTTCTCCTCCCATTTCAGGTAATTAAGCTGAGACATCAGTAGAAAAGTTATCTATAAGTATGAGCTCGGAGTTGTTCTTTAATTTTAGACTCTCTTTAGTGACTTGAAAATAAGAGAGTTGTAACAGTTTTGATAAGTGACTTTTGAGAACCCCAAAGTTTGGGAGGTGACTACTATTATTAGATTTTCACTGCATGTATTAGACTCTGATGATGAGTGCAAATGCTTTTGATTTGGAATATGTTTAGAGAGCTCTGATTACCTCTTTGAGGTTATATTCTTGGTAAAATGCTTTAGATATTATATTTCTCGTAAGTAGGAATATTTTAAAATAGTATATGAAGGCCCGCCTTCGGGTCGGGGGCATGATAGATTCGGTATCAGAACATAGGTTAAGATTCTGTAGACTCTTAGACTTAAGCTTTCAATGATTTGTAATGAATTTTATGATATTTGAGATATAGTTATGAGCAATCTAGTTTGAGTAGTACTTTTGTTTGAAGCGTTTACACACTAAGTTGATCTTATAAATTCTTCGCTATCTCAGGAACTACGTTATCACATCCAGCTAGAGGTGGAACTAGAGGCGTTCACATGGGTAGTATTGCCGTTGTTAATGATGTTACTGAGGGCAACCTGGGAGCAAACGCTCCTCCAGCCGCAATGGCGGCTAATAAGATCAAGGCATTTAACCTCCTGAAGTGCCCCACATTTGTTGGTGCAGAAAAGCCAGAGGATGTAGAGGCTTGGTTGAGCAAGCTAAATTTGGACCTCGAGATGTACCGGTTAGAGAATGAGGCTGACCAGTGGTAGAAGATGGTCGAGAAAACTTTGACTACAAAGGAAGAACATGCGTTAACTTGGGATCATTTCCAGGAGATATTCTTAACAAATATTTCCCCAAAAGTGTGAAGAATGATATGGTAGAGGAATTTTTTAAAGCTGGAGCAAGGAGAGGATGAAACTGTTAAGGATTACGAGGCTAGATTTGCCAGATTGTCGAGGTTTGCAGCACACGTGATAGATACTGAGGAGAGGCGTGCAACACGTTTCATGAATGGACTAAGGTGCGGTAACCAGAAGTTTTTAATTGCTGTGAATCCAGACACGTATGGTCAAGCCTTGGACAAGGCTGAGGGTTGAGAAAGCTGTCAAGGCTAAGCATACGTACTATAAGGAGCAGAGACAGAAAAGAGGAAGAAAAGATAATAGACATGGTTCAGCCCAAGAGTAAAAACAACAACTTAGCTATTAAGGAACCAGTTCAGAATACCCAGGAGCATGTCGCTTGCAAAACTTATTGGAAGAACAATAGAGGTGTATGTTATTGGCAGAGTGCCGCGTGTTTTAACTGCCAACAGTAGGGACATAGGATTCGGGATTGCTCTTACCCGCTTAAGCACCAATTTTCTTAGGGTAGGGGGATGCAGAACCAGCTGCCAGAAACTAATGAAGCTACAACAACTCGGGCTCGAGCTTATGCCTTGACAGAGAAGGATGCGACTGCATCTCCATGATGTAGTGAACTATAAATTTTACGTAGGTTGAGCTGGAGCTTATGCTTTGATTGATACTTGTTCCACATTTTCGTATGTCTCAAGATATTTGCTTGTGAGCTTTGGTGTTGAGTTAGAGCCCTTAGGTAGTGGAAACTCTTGGAGTCTGTAGATGTGATTGTGTATCCCTATTCGGTGACTGAGGTGTATCCCTATTCGGTGATTGAAGCTGAAATTTTTATAAGGAGGGGAGAATGTAGGACCCCAAATAAATAGCTAATTATTTTAATTTTTGGGCTACTTTTATTGTTTTAATAATATTTTGGAATACTTTTGAATAAGTAACATATCTCTAGGGGTCTTCTGAGTTATTTATCAAGTTTAGAGATACAAAGACTAGTCAGTCCTTTTTTTGTCGATATTGATCTTCAGATTTTTGCTGCATTTATTAGACTTCGATGATGAATGCAAATGCTTTGGGATATATGTTTAGAGCTCTGATTACCTCTTTGGGGTAATATTCTTAGTAAAATATTTTGAATATTATATTTCTCGTAAGCTGAAATATTCTAAAATAGTATATGAAGGTCCGCCTCCGGGTCGGGGGCATGACACAATGTCTCTTATGAGTAAATTAATGTAGCCTTTACCAGTGTTATCAAAGGGGCGCACCTAAGAGCAGGGCACAGGGAGTGCGCCTCGCCTAGGACTAGGCTCGGCCCCTTCAAATAGGCGCACACCTTGCGGGCCAGCCCCTTCAAATAGGTGCACGCCTTGCGCCTAAGCGCAAGGTCAAGGCAGTGGTGGATGCAGAAAAAAGTCCAAAAGTCTTAGTCTTTGATTTTTCATCCTCGCATCATTTCAACCGTTCATCGTCTTTGATTATTTGCCTCATAATATAATAAATTAATATCTAATACACAAAAAATCCTAAAAGTCCAAATCCTCAATCAACCGATTTTCTTCTTGTTGTTCACTGTGCTAGTGCCCCCATCATCAAGTGTTGCTCCCTTTAAAGTAAATATAGTCCTTCACTTTACTTTGTAGGCAAAGAATATGAAATTGAGCAGGAATCTTTACCAGACTTGAAACCTATGATTCCCTTTTGAAGAAAGTATTATTGCCTTAACTGTCACTGATGATAAGGATGACGTTGTTACGTTCACTTAGGATTAAATGCTTCTCATTGGATTTGAAAATTTTCAAGTATTAAATATTTGTTGAATTGCCATGCATGATAAGATTTTTTTTTGCTTACGTAATTTTATTGATTTAATGTATTAATATCTATTTATTTTTTTATCTTGCACCTCACTTCAAAAAGGCATATAAGAACCGAAAGCAATCCCAATGTTCTATTGACGCAAGAACTCGCCTATGACGGATGCTGACGTTGTCATGCTTGACACCGCCCTTCCTTGTAAACATTTCGTCGCTTTCAAGTTCGACCCAGAAGCGGAGCCCACATCTTGAAGGCATTTGCAGCTTCCTCACCGGAGCATGCCCAAGCAATTGCAGTGTTAAAAAGGCACGGGCGAAGGGAGTAGACTTGCATGTGAAGTCCGTACTTACAGATAGCCAAGATGCTGTAAGAAGGTTGGGCTTTAAGGAAGAAACATAGCACATTTCATTTCTAGTTCTCCATGATTTAATAATGTTTGGCTGTGCGTTTTAAATTTTGTTGGATAGTTGAATTTTGTTAGAATTCCTCAAAAAAAAAAATGAACTTGTTTTGAATTTTGTTGTATATATAATTAAAATTTTGTCACAATGTCTAAAGAATAAAAAATAAAAATAGTAAAACTTCGTTGACGTATTAACCAAACTACACACGCCTCACTCTCTCTCCACTTATTTTCTTTTCTTTCTCTCTCCAAATTGTTCATACCCTATTCTGGTCGCACCCCAAGACCCGCCAAGGGACCCACTTTGCACGACACATCACCCAGTCAGCGGTCAACTTTTCAACGCTCGAGGGCCGGTCAAAGCAACGCATGCTCAAGTCACGTGAACCATTCGTGAAGCGACTTCGGCGTGCCTTCCACCCCAAGGGGTCGGCCTCCCCCAAGGGTCGGCCTCCCTTGGGGGTCGGCCACCCTCGGGGGGTCGGCCTCCCTCTAGGGTCGGCCTCCCCAAGGGGTCGGCCACCCTGGGGGGTCGGCCACCCCGAGGGGTCGGCCACCCTCGGGGGGTCGGCCTCCCTCTAGGGTCGGCCTCCCCCAAGGGGTCGGCCACCCTTGGGGTCGGCCTCCCTCTAGGCTCGGCCTCCCCCAAGCGTCGGCCTCCCTTGGGGGTCGGCCACCCCATGGGGGTCGGCCACCTGCCTTGAACACCGACGCCGTCACCTTTGACCCCACCACATTGTCACGACGACCGTCGCTCGCGGCCGCACTCCGCCATAGTCGCGACAACCGTCGCTCTCGGCCGTGCCCCTTCGTCGCGATGACCGTCGCCTGTAGTCTCGATGACCGTCACTTGTGGCCGCTCTGTCGCCATGACAACCGTCGCTCACGGTCGCGCGCCATCCACGCAACGACCCTCGTCGCTCGGAGATCACTCTGCGACCCTCGTCGCCCGCACTCAACCGCGCCCCATGCGCTGCAATCATGTTATATGCCTACGGGATAGGCTACTCCTCCAGGACACTATCTCCGCCAGGGTGCCTGCGTGACTAGCCTACGTGCTCTGGCACTGGGGGCTCGCGTCGGCACCCCTAAGGACTATGACCCCCGGGTCACTCGGAGACGGGAGCAGGTCTTCGGAAGGGCATCTTGCCTAGTCCACCTGGCAGCTGGGCGTCGGGTCTTCCCCACCGCTGCCAGACCTGTGGGATTCAGTAAGGGCTTGGACTGGAGGCTGGGGCAACGGGCTACTCTGACCATGCTACCGCGGCATGATCAGTCTCCTCAGACAGGCAGAGAGATGTTGCAAGGGCAGGGCAGCACGAACTTAGGAACCGGCAGTCCAACGAAGGGTCAGTGCGTTGGCCCCCTGGTGACGTGTCGTTCCCAGGGGGCGACACATGTCAACTTATGACACATGCACATTTTTGCCTATAAATAGTGGACTTTGGAGCTTTTTCAAGGATCTTTTTCTCATTTGGACTTTTCACTTTCTCTCTAAAAGGAACATTCTCTCTGGAATTCTAGTGAGAGAAATATACTTGAACTCCCGTCTACGGACCCTGGACGCCATACCCTCATCACGGACTGTAGACTGTCGGTCCTGTTCATCGTCACCCTGCCTGCGCAGCACTGCCAGCCCTCACGACCTGTCTGGGGAGCCTTGTCCTCGGCCCTTGCGCCGTCCTTGCTGTCTCCCACGTTGCCTACCTGGAAGCCAACTCAGACCGCATCCTTTGTGGCACCTCCACGTATCATCGAACCATTTTCGGCACCATCATTTTGGCGACTCCGCTGGGGAGGTGAGCATCGTATTGCGGTTTGCATACCTTCCGGACTTAGGCATTATGCCTGTGCAACGGAGAGCTACTAGGGCGACCAGCCAAGGACCCAACCCCGCCCTGCAAGAACACCACCTCGGTGATCAGGAGGAGACTAGCGCCACGCGGCTCCGAGACCAGCTGCCGACCACTACCCCCGACGTACAAGTGCTCGTAAATGCAGCCATCCAGCAACTCACTCCGACCATCACCACTCTGCAAGATTCACAGACCACTCTACTAGCCGCCATTATGGACATGCAAAAATCCATACAAGCCCTGTCCTCACAGCAGGCCGCTCCGTCAATCCAGCCTTCAGGACCGGGGCCAGCTTTTGACATCGCCCCGGCCCCAGTGTCGCGACTACCGCCGCCTTGGACATCTAGACCCTTGGCGGTAGGGCTCGCAACACCGTCGCTGCCGGTAGCCGACATATCTCCTTCTGCAGTGCCACCCCGCAAGCTACACACGGATCTCGGGCCAGTCTTGCAGCAGATTCCCCCGCTGTCACACCATCTCATCTGACGCCGGCAAGAAGCTCCTCCGAAACGCATGACTCCATCGAGATGGAACCTAATCCCTATCCAGTTGAGCAACACCAAACCCCCGGCCAAGTGATGGGCATGTCTCGCCAACCCACACTTGCCCCTGCACAGCTGCCCCTGCCAGCACCTGCACCATACCAACCCTCCCATGTCCCCGTTCATCAAGCCGTGCCATCTGGGGGCTCGGGGGCTCGCGACGCACCAGGCGGTCATCACCCCTTGACCGGCAATGAGGCACCATCCTCCAACTATGTCACTCAGTCAGATTTGGAGGCCCTTGTCCGTCGCCTGTCGAGGAATTCCGAGCCGGACTCCTCAACCCGTCTAACCGGACACGCCCCGTACGCCAATGATATCGCCATCGCACCCTACCCCATCAAGTACAAGCAACCAAACTTTGTGCTCTTCAACGGACGTGAGGGAAACGCCCGTGAACATCTAACAAGGTTTGCAGGCTCCTTGGAGCAGTATGGTACAGGAAGCAGCTTGAAGTTGAGAGAATTCCACAAGTCCCTTACGGGCTTGGCTTACACTTGGTATCACCAGATCCCCGCAGGGACCGTCCACACCTGGGGCGACATGGTCCAGCTGTTCTTAGACAAATTTCATTACGAGACCGAGCGCGTGACTATCGTTGATATTGCTGGCATTCGCCAGAACCAGGGGGAAGACTTGAATAAATATGTGCATCGTTTTCATCTTAAGTGCCTTGAGTGCACAGATTTCAGCAAAGACGAAACGTTGGTTCCCATATGCATCAAAAATATGATTGACGTCTACCGAGTGCATATCGAGAACCTACAGTTAAGGTCATGGGGACACCTCAAGGAGGCAGCCCGACGAACTTACGAGACAGTTGGTCCTGTCAAGTCATGGAAGCCTCGACCGCAAAGTACGCTGTTGGCCTCAGCAGATGCACCTATCACTCAACGTAGCAACGACAACAACAACTATGCAGGCTTCAAGCGTCAGCTTCCAGATGTGAACCAAGGCTCCGACAAGCGAAGGCAACAAAGACCCGCACCTAACTATCCCTGTGACCTGAATACAGTGAAGGAACTCTTGGCCGAATGGGTGGCGCATGACAAAAATTTCCAACTGCCACCAATGCGGACCAATATCACAGACGAAGAAAAGGCCAGGCCCACCTACTGTCCTTTCCATCGAGCCCTTGGCCATCCGCTCAAAGATTGCAATGCACTGCGAACCATCTTTGCAAGGAAGGTAGCGTCGGGCGACCTGCAGCTACGGAAAAATAACGATGTGCGCAAAGATCCCTACCCACCGCATCGCAACAGTAGGGAGCACCAGGCCCTTATGGCTGTCACTGACCATGTCGAGCCTGTAATCCACGAAGCCCCGGCAGAGCCCACACTGACCCTCGTGCCTCCTCCAGCTAAGCAGTCGATGCCTCCCCTTCGACAGATGACGAAGATCAAAAGTTTTTTTGATGAAATGGGGTTTTCACCCGCCGCCCGGACTTACCTTTCCAATTGCCTGCTCGAGGTCACCACCGGCCTCGGTTCCGAATGCTTCGCCGCCCAGGCTGAATTACGTCACATCCCCTCTACGGCCTTAGTCTTCTCGGATGAAGACTCGCCGCCGATCGAGCATCACAATCGGCCGCTGTTTTTAGAGTGTACTGTTAATGGCACGGGCTTCCGTCGTGCCTTGGTTGATTGCGGCGCCTCGATCAACATCATACCCCTCATCACCCTGCAACAGGCCGGCATTCCCCCAAGGAAAATCATCCGTGACCCCGTCAATATTACCGGCTTTGGACAGGGTCCTCAGTCGACCCTCGGCCATATCACCGTCGACCTCATGGTCGGAACTGTCCGTCGCGACACTACTTTTCACGTAATAGACAGCGAGTCTGCCTTTCACCTCCTGCTCGGGAGACCATGGATCCACGACAACAAGGCCGTTCCCTCAACATACCATCAATGTGTGAAGCTGGTAGCCGGTTCTACGGGACATGAGGTAGCAATGACAATCCCTGCAACCAAAGCCCCCTTTGAATGCGCCGAGTCTTATTTCGCCGAGGCCTCCTTCTTCACTAATTTCGCCGAGGATGGGGAGAATGCTACTCATGTACATTCTACCAGGCTGCCGACCTGGGATGAGCTGTGCGGGGACAAGCTTCCCAAGGACAAAACCGGGAGAAGTAACAAGAATAATGGGTCAACCCCACCGCTTCCGCCTGCTGCCACGACCAATTCCCCCCTTCTTCCCCCAAGTCCAAGAAGCAAAAGGCTGAGCCGGCCTTTCGACGTATCGTCAAGGACGGCAAGATCATCTATCAATTATGACGGTATGCAGGGGCTCCAGGCGGTCCCTCCTCAGACCCCCTCGACCCCGACCCCCTTGGAGAGACTGAATGGTGCCGCACGGCCGAGCATTGCCAGCCAGATCCTGACCTCACCCCCGGCGCGGCACCACCTTGCTATGAGGATGGCCCTCGACCTCAGGCTGAAGATATTGAAGAAATCAACCTGGCCGACCCGGGCGAAGAACCGCGGCACACCTACATTGGCACAAAACTCGCCCCCGGCCGAAGAGAGGAATTGGTTTCCCTCCTACACGAGTATCGTGATGTCTTAGCATGGAGCTACAATGAGATGCCCGGACTGGATCCTGCCTTAGTCACACACCATCTCAACATTGCTACCGGATCTATCCCTAGCCGACAGCACCCGCGGACATTCCGCCCCGAGCTCGAATTGAAAATCAAGCAAGAGATTGAACGCCTCCTGCGCGCAGGCTTCATCGAACCTATCACTCACCCTATTTGGCTGGCTAATGTCGTCCCTGTACAAAAGAAGAATGGCCAAGTCCGCGTCTGTATCGACTTTCGGGACTTGAATAGGGCGTGCCCCAAGGACGAGTTTCCACTACCCAATATCGACATGCTACGGAGGCCGCCGCCGGATATGAAACTTTATCTTTCATGGATGGGTTCGCAGGTTATAATCAGATTCGCATGAACCCCGACGACAGCGCCAAGACAGCCTTCCGCACTCCTATGGGTAATTTTTGTTGGAAAGTTATGCCTTTCGGCCTCAAGAATGCGGGTGCTACGTATCAAAGGGCTATGACAGCAATATTCCATGACATGATACACCATACTGTGGAAGACTATGTCGACGATCTTATTATCAAATCCAGGAAGGAAAGTGATCACCTCACCGACCTTCAAGCGGTCTTTGATCGTTGCCGCCAGTATAACATGCGGATGAATCCATTGAAATGTGCCTTCGGAGTCTCCTCCGGCAAGTTCCTCGGTTCTTGGTCAGTCGACAGGGCATCGACGTTGACCCCTCGAAAGCAGCCTCCATCCAAGAAATGCCCCCCCCAAGAACACAAAGCAACTGAAGAGCTTCCTCGGCAAGGTCTCTTACCTCCGACGCTTCATACCCGCACTGGCCGAGCTCATTACGCCATTTCAACACTTGACGCGTAAAAGCGCACCGTGGAATTGGGGCGCGCCCCAACGGCAAGCATTTGAACAGATTAAGGCGGTCCTCATGTCACCGCAAACCATGGTCGTACCACAACGGGGCATCCCACTCCTACTCTACCTGACTTCCACACCCAGATCCATCGGGGCTTTGCTTGCCCAAGAAGTCGAAGGTGTCGAGCGTCCTGTTTATTACCTCAGTAGAGTGA
>JAVXUP010004423.1:0-32617 GCA_033070095.1 Escallonia herrerae | reverse complement strand
TCAATGTTGCTCTGGGTGATGTGTCTATTACAAGTCTTACCTTTGGGCGGGAGTTCACAGCTGCAATTGAAGCTAAACAGGTGGCTGCACAGGAAGCTGAGAGGGCCAAGTTTGTGGTGGAAAAAGCTAAGCAAGACAAGTGAAGTGCTATCTATTATTAGGGCACAGGTGAGGAAAATGCTCAAATCCGCAAACTTTGACACTTACTGAATGTTTTATACAACTTTCCACTCTGTGCTTCTCCACTTGATAACTGTTTCAGCATTTTTATCTTGCAAATTTGAACAATTTGAACGCAAACAAAGTTCTACAATCTTTTTCATTTGAGCATTTTTGTACAACATGGATTTGATTTCACATTTTTGTTGATTTCCTGCAAATTTGTAGCTGATTTGGCTCAATTAATACTTTTCTCTCTCGTTGCCAGGGTGAGGCAAAGAGTGCCCAGCTGATAGGTCATGCTATTGCAAACAATCCAGCATTTATCACTCTCAGAAAAATTGAAGCTGCTAGAGAGATTGCACACAAAATGTCAAATTCAGCCAAAAAGGTTTAATTGAATTCGAATGATCTGTTGCTAAACCTTCAGCAGATTAATTCAAGTGCACAGAAGTAAATGCACATGCTCTTCTTGCGGCATTGTCAAGTTTTGTTTCCTATCTTGTTCCATTTGGGGATGTCTCAATAATCAAGCTATGCCGTGAGTAACATATTAGATGGCTTTTCTGTTTCTGGACTTTGTCAAATGAGGGAGTTTATTTAGCGCGGAGAATTTAGTTTGATTGGGATGTGATGTTCTTGGAACAATTGTCATGTAAGCATGAACGTCTTTTTCTTGAAGTCAGCAGGACCAGACTAGGGAACTACAACTTTCTGAGACATGGGTTATAGCCTTGTTGGCTGAGCTCCTACCGTCCGTAGTGCCGTCCGGTGTAAGCTGTGATCTGGCTGAGCAAAGACTGCTCGATGTGGATTCCATCCGAGGGATTTCAGTTGATTGATGCTGGCGTAGATTTGTCGTCGCTTAGGTACCCACCCATCGATGTTGGACCATTAGACTTGGCCAACTGGAGAGTCTAAAGAACATGAAGAACACGTTGCTTGGACTTATGCTTATTGGGGTATAGAAGAGAATGATGAGCCCGACTCTTATCAGCCATTTGATTGACACTGCTTGATAACCTCATGCTAGTCATAAACCTACTCATCATGGCCCTTGCTTCCTGGTTTTAGTTTCTTTGGCCGCTCTCAATGTCAACGTTGAGGCCATCTGACAATGTAGGTTCCTTCATGAGTAAAGCGTATCTTGCATCCCATAGGTGCCATTGGAACTGCTGGTAAATCCTGATTGATGGAGCTAATCTTTATGTTTGGATAGCCTTTCATTGATTCGGTTGTCATACTTCCGGAAACAAGAGAAGAATTGATTTTATAAAAGATGAGTTCATGTATAATTTTGTTTGGACATTTTACTATATGCAACTCCAATGATTTAAACGTGAAAAAACTCTGAAAAGGCTAGTCAAATGTAATGGATTGATAATATCACGTGTGATATAATAGAGGTCTGAGTGCTGTAAATCGACGTACGATCAACATTCGTATAGAGCAGCTTGTACTCGGTCTTTAATGGACGACCTCCTTATGGTGAAGCCGAGTTGTAGGAAGTTAGGTTGTTAAATACTTTAAATTATGACATTTATATGGTGAAGTTTAAAAAGTATGGTTGAGAAGTATAACCGGAAGTGTTGACAAAAGTTTCACCGAATATATAGAGGCAATTTTTAATTAGTATTATGTGACAAATTGTAGGTAATTTTTTTATTATAGCCGTCACAATTTGTGAAGTCTTATAAGCAACCTGAACACGGGCACGCTTACTTAGGATGTGATCGAACGAGATATAAGGATTTCAGTGTTACAAATATGCAGCCATGTGATCGATAAAAATGATATTAGCTTTTGGTCTAATTAACGATAACACTTTAGTTACACGGTGAATATATATATATGTATATATACTTATGTATGGCACTAAATCCGCAAACAGGTGTCACGTGTCTAGCAGAGCTTGTGTGTTTGCCTTAAATTATCTCAGGCTTCAGCTCTTGCTTGAGTTTGGAACCCAGGCTGAGTACAATTCACGCGTAGAGAACCGACAAGGAATTCCATTAATAATTGGCCGTCACGGACCGACCGACCATAGAACCCTGTTCAGTTCTTAGCTGTCCGCTCTCACAATTGCATCCGCACGTGGGGACATGGGTCTGAATGTGGCTCTCTTTCCGCTCGCTGTAGCTCGTCACGCCGACGCCAATGGTTCTCCACTTTCTTCCATTACCACGAGGGAGCTGACGGCAGCGTTGTTGATGCCACGTGGAGGGACCCACGCCACAGTGTTACGCATTAAACACGGTGGGCATGGCGTGACGTGTCATCTGGGATGCCAAACCTGTCCTTTAGCTGTGTGACGTTGTCGTTGCGCACCGTCCGCGAGCGGCTCTTTGCTTCTGCTACATTTGGCTGCTTTTCCTAGTTTAGTTTCTTTTATATATATATATATATATATATATATATATATATATATATATACTTGTGGGGCATCATTTGTGCTAACTTTGATGGCTTCGTATAATACACATAAATCCTTCGGGTTAGATAAAATTATATGCGTGTTTATTTATTTAAACAAATTATAGTATTGTTGGTTGATTTAACAGAATCATAAAATTTTTCACAAAATTACTTTATTTTTCTTGACTTAAAATAAAACTGTTTAAATGCCCATTTACAACCACTGCCCCATCTCCCCCACCAAATGGACCACGCTCTAGTGTCAAGCCTAACCACTGACATACACAACCAAATAAGCTCCGTCTTTTTCAACATCTCTGCATCCTCGCCTGTGGCGGCAAGATCTTCCTCTACCACGTCGGCCATGATGGCCTGTTTTAAGCATGACGCTTTGCCACCTCGGCTCCCCCGCGCACTGTTTGTTAATTTTACATGCTAACTTTGCCAATCTCCACCCCCGACCTCCTCGTTGCTTCCGCCAGAGCCGGGTCGTTCGCTACTGTGGACATCGTATGCAGGGTGGCTAAATTGAACGAAGGCGTGTTTTATTGCTCACGGCTCATCCTGTGATTGGTTGGCTGTGAAGTGCGCTAGTGTTGTGGGGTCTATTGTGGAAAAGACTATGGCGGATGATGTTGGTGGTGGAAGACGAGGAGAAGGAGGAGGAGGTAGGCAATGATGGGAAGCTTGTATTGAGATCGTGGTTTTTGAATAGGAGTAAGGCTGAAGGGTTGTGGTTTTTGGTCCAGATTATGGTTGATGCGGTGGTGGATAGTGGCAGTTATTGCTAGTCATGGGTGGATTTTGGTGCAAGGGGTTTGACGCAATGGCGGGTGGATGGTGGTGCTACGTGTTGACACAGTGGAGGGTGGATCCTGGTAATGGGTTGTGTTTCCGAAGTGGTGGCCTTTGATGACCAGTCATAACCACTCCCCACCTGGACATGCCAATAGAGTTTAAACATTAGAGAATAAGGGCCGTTTGACAGGGTTTTTTTTTGCTCTTTTTTTTTCATTAAAAATTAGAAAAAATAGGAGTGTTTGGTACCACTTTTTTTTTTTCAATTTAAAAAGTGGCTTTTGAAATTGTAGAGTAAAAAGAGGAAAAAGCTCTTTTCGTTTTCACTTTAATTTTTTTTTAGACCTCCATCACAACTCACCCACCGTCGGTACCCACCACCCACCGCCGCTCGGTAACCACCGACAGCCACCACCGGACGGCGGTGGGCGGTGGCCACCACCGCCGCCTGACAACCACCTCCTGCCGCAGGCAACCACCACCGGGTGGCAGCCACCTCTGGCCACCACCGCCGGTAGTTATCTCAGCCACCGCCGCCCGACAGCCACCTCCGGCCGCAGGCAACAACCACCGGGCGGCTAGTGGCCTCCGGCCACCACCGCTGGCAGCCACCGTCGCCTGCCGGCAACCACCACCGCCGGCATCCACCACCTCCGGCCGCCAGCAGCCACCGCCGGGCAGCAGCCACCTCCGGCCACCACCGCCGGCAGCCACTGCCGGCGACAACCACCGCCGGCCACCACCACCATCGACCACCGCTACGCCCCACCATCGCCACCGCAAACCACCTCAAAAAAAAAAATCAAAATAAAAAGGGTTACCAAACACCAAAAAAAAAAACTAAAAAAAAAAGGGTTATCAAACACCCATTTGTTTTTGTAAAAAAAATAAAATTAAGCTGCTCTTTAAAAATTGCTCTTTAAAAACTGAAGACAAAAAAAAGCTCTGTCAAACAGAGCCTAAGAGTTTCAAGTCCTCTTTTGGAAAAGGGTTGAAAGTCCTAGTTTGGAAACTAGGGTTAAATGTCCTAATTTAAACATCAGGGTTTCTCATAATTTCATATAGTGTGTAATATACATACTTTTTACTGTCAATACTATCCTTACACATATATACATAGTATACAATGTATAAGATTAGACTTTTTTAACAAGTAAGGTCAAATACACATGGTTGAAACAAATTTCGTGTCATTGGTCTCATTCTGTTACTATTTTAAATTTTATGTCCTTGACCTAATTTAATGATAACTTTAGGGACCTAAGTGTAATTATTCCAAAACAATATTTCTGTAAATGTTGCTAAGTTAACATTTGATCGCTTTAACTCAGGACTAACTGCAGCCTCATTTTCGAATTTCACTTATGATTTCTTGACATCTATTATCCCAAGTTAATAAGAGACGAGAAACCAGTTTTGGCTTTCGTGGACAGTGTAATTGTTTGTTGATATTTGAAAAAATGTTTTAAATGATTATTTATGCATGAAAATTTTCATATAATTCCATCTTAATGTTTAGTTTTTTACGTCATAGGCACGTGGTGTTTAGGCTCTTCGTGGACAGTGTAATTCTTTGTTGATATTTGAAAGAATTTTTACACGATTATTTGTGTATGAAAATTTTCATATTCCACCTTAATGTGTTTAATTTGTTATGTCATAGACACCTGGTGTTTAGGTTGTTCATGTGCAGTGTAATTGTTTGTTAATATTTGAAAGAATGTTTTACACGGTTTTTTTATGTATGAAAATTTTCGTATTCCATCTTAATGTTTAGTTTCTTATGTCATAGGCACGTGGACTTTTCTCATATGAATGACTATACATAAAGAAGACCGCCAGAGCCTTCTTCCACGAACTCTCCCATACCCCGGATGATGTTATGGTCAGTGCAAGGTCTAACGCATTAGGCTGTGGCGTTACCCTCCAAGCCCATTGTATTGTCCAAATTTTTATACATCTCCATGTACAACATTGCGTTCACGATGAGTTTGTGACACTTAAGTCTGTAATGCCGTTGAGTCAGCTTTTGACTGGTTTCACCACAGATAAAGTAGAACATTAAAACCCGAATGGTCCACACAAGGCCATATATTTTTCTCCAGGGCATGCATTGGAGTAAATAATAGAGTTATTCTCTGTACTAAGATAGGCCCCTTTCGGTATTACTCCTTAGTTTGGTATTCGATTATCTGGACCGATTCCGAATGTATAACCACGAGGGATGGCGCACCATCCAGAGCATGCTATCACAAACATGACGTCATATGCCTTGATTAGGAAGGAAAAACAAGTATAATGGTCCTCTATTATTCCTTAGTCAGACCAGGGTTCACATAACGACCTAGGAACCCTTTATTACTTGGATTGTATGAAAATTTTTGTAGATCGTTAAAATATTTATTAAACTTAAAAGGGCCGTTTACTTATTGTTCTTGAAAAACTCTAGTAGATTTTTCCAGCCATAACCAATAAACTGTGATCGCAAGTGTAAGTTTACTTAGCTTGAATCTAATGGTTTATCCTTCTGAAAAGCGGTTGCAATGTGTTTCTTTAAAGGATCATGAGAAGAAGTGTTCCAAGTATTCTTTGTTTTGTATACGAAGTGTGCAAAATGTTACACATTGGAAGTTTATCCTTTGATATAAAAGAACCTCTACAGATTGCCATTGAACCACACCATTCCCCATCAATGCACCACATGTCAAGATTCTCTAACTGCTTACCAAGCGGACTCGATGAAAAATTGATCATTTGGGAATAATGTCTAAATAGGTGCTTCTTAAGTCACGACACTATGAGGCTGAAATACAACGCATAAGCTTGCCATCTTAAGGCATCAAACCTAGGACTTGGTAAATCCCATGCACCATCATAAGCTATGTTCGAAACTTTTGCATTGATAGAGCTTGTGGCATTATAGATAATTTTGGTCCATAACGGTACATGATGGACCACAAAGGACTAACTGTCAAGCAATGACCATGTATCTTTGCCATTCCTGTTTTTAATAGAACAAATGTTTGCGTCCGAATTCTCATCTTCAGTAGCTTGCACCAATTCCATGACAAATCTTCAGAAGGTTTACAACAAGATTAGTCCCCTTCAACATGAAACTAGGGCACCACATAACCCATAATAAAGCTTTTCTATGGACTAAGCGCCACAGATTCTTAGTTAGTGCGGCCTTATTTTATTTAACATCTTTCTTAAGTCCTAAACCTCTTTCCTTCATGGGCCGAGAATCTTGGACGTACATTTGTATCTGACGTTAGAGCCAGCTATGTTCTTGAAATCCTTCATGGTAGAAAGACATTAGACTTCAAAAAGAAGAGTAAGAGTAGTGTTGTTGAGGATTTTGATAGACTTACCCTGGCTGAAACTGAGGGACAGCCCAAGCAACATCTTGTTCCACTGTTCACTATCATGTTAAAAGAAATCATAGCCCTTTTGACATTCTCCTCCTCAGAAGTATTATTGATCGAATCCAACTGCTATTGCAAAGAGAGGGTGTTATGCCTGGAATACCAACTGAAGCCTATCCTTAATATTACCAATTGCATGAACAAATGTTCCAAAGAATGAAGAATAATGTGTAATATCTTGTCCACTAATAATTCGATTCCCATCGTTATCATGTTTAGATATTACTTTGCATCTTGCTCTATGGAATGCCATTTGTCATAAAAATCTTCGTTACCATCACCAAGTCATAATATTTTCACCATGGATTTAAAAAGCTTCATCAACCTTGAAAGATAATGATGCCATATTTGCAACTTTTTTTTCTTTTTGCAATGGTAGAAAGTCCAACCTCAGTTAGGATTTGCTTTTGTAAATTTTGATGTTCATCCTCTTAGAAGTAACTCCAGCAGAAATATCATTTTAGTAACAAGAAACAATTATATTTTCCTTTATAAAACAAGATGATAGACATGTTTTGAACATCATATGTTCAATTCTCATCTTCCAGCATAACCTCTTTCCTTGTTCTCATTCTTTTGCCCATGCACTCTTTTCACATGTCAAACCATCAATACCTCTTCCAGTAACCACCATATCCACCCAAGGAAACACAAACACGAGAAGATTTCAAGCACATGCAGGAAAGAACATTTAACAACAATCTCTAAAATCCCAACACTAAGTAATTCTCTAATACGGAGTAATATTTTATTAAAAGACACATTTACCACATTAATATAAGTCAAGGTTAGTCATCCATTTGTTATCCATTTATTAGCCAATTACGCATCCCACTTTGGTACCTTAAATTAGATTTGTAAAGACCATGCAGTTCTAACCCTTCCTCCAAGACACATTGTATAAAATTCTATCGCCGCCTTAGCCACCTTCTTTCTCCTAAATGTTGGCGACATTGTCTCCATGAACTCAAAGCAACCAATTTGCATGCACTTTAACCGTATGGTTAAGAGAGAGACTGAGAGAGAGGAGGAGGGGTGGTCAATCATGACTTTAATTGACATACTTTTATAAGGAATTTATAGGAAGCCCATCTCTAGCTTTCATGTAAACCTCCTGAAATCTTGAGTTGGCCTGGGCAATAGTGACAACGGGTGTTAGGGCTGAAGCCCTAACTCCAACAACCAACCAAGTTAAGGTGGTTAATCCAGCTCAGACATCAACATAGGCACAAAAATCCCTGAAATTTAGGGTGAAACTGCACCAGCTTAGAGTAATCAGAGAGGAAGAATGAATTGGAAGTTTAAACGCAAAAAAAAAAAAAAGAGGGAATAATAAGAATTTGGATAGTTATGCACATGAAGTGCGTGAGGCTGTTAGAGTTTAGCGTATGTTTGTAGAGGCTGGGCGCATTTCCAAGGAGATCAAGCTGTTGGGATTGCTCGCATTATTATGTCTATTTTTTTTATTCCCGTTGCTGATCGTTATCCTTTTTATTTTCTCTTTAATTTTCCATTTGTTCATACCCTATTCTGGTCGCACCCCAGGGACCCGCTAAGGGACCCACTTTGCACGACACATCACCCAGTCAGCGGTCAACTTTTCAACGCTCGAGGGCCGGTCAAAGCAACGCATGCTCAAGTCACGTGAACCATTCGTGAAGCGACTTCGGCGTGCCTTCCACCTTGGGGGTCGGCCACCCCAAGGGGTCGGCCACCCTTGGGGGTCGGCCACCCCAAGGGGTCGGCCACCCTTGGGGTCGGCCACCCTTGGGGGTCGGCCACCCTTGGGGTCGGCCACCCTTGGGGGTCGGCCACCCCAATGGGTCGGCCACCCTGGGGGGGTCGGCCACCCCAAGGGGTCAGCCTCCCTTAGGGGTCAGCCACCCTGGGGGGTCGGCCACCCCAAGGGGTCGGCCTCCCTTAGGGGTCGGCCACCTACCTTGAATTCCGACGCCGTCACCTTTGACCGTGCTCCGTTGTCACGACGACCGTCGCTCGCGACCGCGCTCCGCCGTAGTCGCGACGACCGTCGCTCTCGGCCGTGCTCCTTCGTCGCGATGACCGTCGCTCGTAGTCTCGACGACCGTCACTTGTGGCCGCTCTGTCGCCATGACAACCGTCGCTCACGGTCACGCGCCATCCACGCAACGACCCTTGTCGCTCGGAGATCACTCTGCGACCCTCGTCGCCCGCACTCAACCGCGTACCATGCGCTGCAATCATGTTATATGCTCACGGGATAGGCTACTCCTCCAGGACACTATCTCCGCCGGGGTGCCTGCGTGACTGGCCTACGTGCTCTGGCACTGGGGGCTCGCGTCGGCACCCCTAAGGACTATGACCCCCGGGTCACTCCGAGATGGGAGCAGGTCTTCGGAAGGGCATCTTGCCTAGTCCACCTGGCAGCTGGGCGTCGGGTCTTCCCCACCGCTGCCAGGCCTGTGGGATTCAGTAAGGGCTTGGACTGGAGGCTGGGGCAACGGGCTACTCTGACCATGCTACCGCGGCATGATCAGTCTCCTCAGACAGGCAGAGAGATGTTGCAAGGGCAGGGCAGCACGAACTTAGGGACCGGCAGTCCAACGGAGGGTCAGTGCTTTGGCCCCCTGGCGACGTGTCGTTCCCAGGGGGTGACACATGTCAACTTATGACACATGCACATTTTTGCCTATAAATAGTGGACTTTGGAGCCTTTTCAAGGATCTTTGGCTCATTTGGACTTTTCACTTTCTCTCTCTAAAAAGACATTCTCTCTGGAATTCTAGTGAGAGAAATATACTTGGACTCCCGTCTACGGACCCTTGACGCCGTACCCTTGTCGCGACTGTAGAACGTCAGTCCTGTTCGTCGTCGCCCTGCCTGCGCAGTGCTGCCAGCCCTCACGACCTGTCTGGGGAGCCTTGCCCTCAGCCCTTACGCCGTCCTTGCTGTCTCCCGCGTTGCCTACCTGGAAGCTGACTCAGACCGCATCCTTTGTGGCACCTCCACGTAGCATCGAACCATTTTCTGCATCATCATTTTGGCGACTCCGCTGGGGAGGTGAGCATCGTATTACGGTTTGCGCACCTTCCGGACTTAGGCATTATGCCTATGCAACGGAGAGCTACTAGGGCAACCAGCCGAGGACCCAACCCCGCCATGCAAGAACACCACCTCGGTGATCAGGAAGAGACTAGCGCCACGCGGCTCCAAGACCAGCTGCCAACCACTACCCCCGACGTGCAAGTGCTCGTAAATGCAGCCATCCAGCAACTCACTCCAACCATCACCACTCTGTAAGATTCATAGACCACTCTACTAGCCGCCATTATGGAGATGCAAAAATCCATACAAGCCCTGTCCTCACAAAAGGCCGCTCCATCAATCCAGCCTTCAGGACCGGGGCCAGCTTTTGACGTCACCCCGGCCCCAGTGTCGCGACTACCGCCACCTTGGATATCCAGACCCTTGGTGGTAGGGCTCGCAACACCCTCGCTGCCGGTAGCCGACATATCTCCTTCTGCAGTGCCGCCCCGCAAGCTACACACGGATCTCGGGCCAGTCTTGCAGCAGATTCTCCCTGCTGTCACACCATCTCATTCGACGCCGGCAAGAAGCTCCTCCGAAACGCATGACTCCATCGAGATGGAACCTAATCCGTATCCAATTGAGCAACACCAAACCCCCAGCCAAGTGAAAGACATGTCTCGCCAACCCACACTCGCCCCTGCACAGCTGCCCTTGCCAGCACCTGTATTATACCAACCCTCCCATGTCCCCGTTCATCAAGCCATGCCATCTGGGGGCTCGGGGGCTCGCGACGCACCAGGCGGTCATCACACCTTGACCGGCAATGAGGCACCATCCTCCAACTATGTCACTCGGTCAGATTTGGAAGCCCTTGTCCGTCGCCTGTCGAGGAATTCCGAGCCGGACTCCTCAACCCGTCTAACCGGACACGCCCCGTACGCCAATGATATCGCCATCGCACCCTACCCCCTCAAGTACAAGCAACCAAACTTTGTGCTCTTCAACGGACGTGAGGGAAATGCCCGTGAACATCTAACAAGGTTCGCAGGCTCCTTGGAGCAGTATGGTACAGGAAGCAGCTTAAAGTTGAGAGAATTCCACAAGTCCCTTACAGGCTTGGCTTACACTTGGTATCACCAGATCCTCGCAGGGACCGTCCACACCTGGAACGACATGGTCCAGCTGTTCTTAGACAAGTTTCATTACGAGACCGAGCGCGTGACTATCGTTGATATTGCTGGCATTCGCCAGAACCAGGGAGAAGACTTGAATAAATATGTGCATCGTTTTCATCTCAAGTGCCTTGAGTGCACAGATTTCAGCAAAGACGAAACGTTGGTTCCCATATGCATCAAAAATATGATTGACATCTACCGAGTGCATATCGAGAACCTACAGTTAAGGTCATGGGGACACCTCAAGGAGACAGCCCGATGAACTTACGAGACAGTTGGTCCTGTCAAGTCATGGAAGCCTCGACCGCAAAGTACGCTGTTGGCCTCAGCAGATACACCTATCACTCAACGTAGCAACAACAGCGACAACTATGCAGGCTTCAAGCGTCAGCTTCCAGATGTGAACCAAGGTCCGACGCTTCATACCCGCGCTGGCTGAGCTCATTACGCCATTTCAACACTTGACGCGTAAAAGCGCACCATGGAATTGGGGCGTGCCCCAACGGCAAGCATTTGAACGGATTAAGGCGGTCCTCATGTCACCGCAAACCATGGTCGTGCCACAACGGGGCATCCCACTCCTACTCTACCTGACTTCCACACCCAGATCCATCGGGGCTTTGCTTGCCCAAGAAGTCGAAGGTGTCGAGCGTCCTGTTTATTACCTCAGTAGAGTGATCAGGGGGCCCGAAGCCAACTATTCCGAGCTTGAGAAACACTGTCTAGCCTTGGTGTACGCCTCACAGAAGTTCAGACATTACTTTCTGGCGCACCAGATCACACTCGTCACCAAGGCTGACCCACTCCGTTACATGCTTACGCGTCCCGCCCTATCTGGTCGACTCACCCGGTGGTTGCTGCTATTGGCCGAATTCGGTTTATCTATCAAGAATCCTACAGCTCTGCGGAGCCAAGCACTTGCAGACGTCTTGGCCTTCTTCCCACGCCAACAATGTGAACCGATATCGGGTCAACTGCCTGGGGAGGAGACAGCCCTGATCACCGACATCGATGAACTGTGGACGCTTGAATTCGACGGCTCTGCCACTAGCAAAGGTCCCAATGGCACACCCCTCCGACAAGGGGGTGCCAGCGTAGTCCTCCGGGCACCAGACGGTGTTACCACTTCATTATCTTTCAAACTTGCATTCCCGGTGTCTAACAACGAAGCTGAATACGAGGCACTTGTCATTGGCCTCATGATCGCCGTCAATATGGGGGCTAAGGCGCTGTGTATGAAAGGAGATTCAAATTTGGTCATGAAGCAGGCGGACGGGGAGTTCGCGGTCAAAGAACCAGCCTTGGCACCTTATCGTGCCTTGGTGCAACACTTGGAAGGAAGACTCGGTCATGTCCAGTATGAACATCACAATAGGTGCCACAACAGACATGCGGACAGCTTGGCCACGATCGCGTCAAAGATAGAGGTCGATGGTGAACAACGGATGCTAACCATCGTCAAGAGAATGGAACCATGCATAGCACTGAACCTAGTCCCGAGGGACGTTACTGCGGACGATTGGAGGCAACCGATTATCGACAAACTTAAAGCGCCATCTCTTGCTCATGCCTCCACCCTTACAGACTTTTCAATGATGGGAGATGTCTTATACAGGCGGTGTCCCGAAGGCACTCTAGCCAGATGTTTGGCACCGGAAGAGGCAAAGCACAAATTACAGCTCGGCCACCAGAAGTGTTGTGGCCTCGACGGTCCCCCTCTGTATCGTCGCCTCCAGCGTATGGGCCTATATTGGCCATCCATGGCCAAGGACGCCTCGGATACACAAAAAGATTGTCCCGAGTGCTTGTATGCACCCGACGGAGCAGAAGCTTTTGTTATTGACATCGAAGGTGACTGGCGCCAGCTTTTCATCCAGTATTTATCCCACGGGATTCTACCACCTGACCGCGGCTCAGCACGATCCATCAAGCGCAAGGCAGTCAAGTATTTTGTAACAGAAGGCGAGTTGTTTCGCAAGGGATTTTTGGGACGCACCCTGCGATGCTTGCAAGGTGCCCAAGTGGTCAAGGTCATTAACAAAGTACACAATGGTGATTGTGGTGAACATCAAGGCTCCCAGAAGCTGTATGCAGAATTACTAAGATTGGGGTATTATTGGCCGACTATGGAATCCGACTCCATCTCGCATGTCCGACGCTGCCAACCCTGCCAGCGGCACGCCGACAGGATACACACGCCAGTATCTGACTTGCACATGATCTCAGCCCCGTGGCCATTTCATTCTTGGGCCCTCGACCTCATCGGCCCCATCCACCCGCCGTCCAGACGCCATTCATGGATCATGGTTGCTACTGAACGCTTCACAAAGTGGGTCGAAGCCGTACCTCTGCGGAGAGCCACGGGGGGTGCCGTTTCCAACTTCCTACGTGACGTCATCTGTCGTTTCGGCATCCCTCTGTGTATTATATCTGACAATGGCACGCCATTCATTAACCGAGAGGTTCGAGCTCTCATGGAAGGGTACAACATCAGCCATGCTACATCAACTCCCTATTACCCGCAAGGTAATGGTCAAGCTGAAGCTTCCAACAAGACTTTGCTACGAGTATTATCGCGAATGGTGCATGACGCCGACCGGTCGTGGTCCGAACAACTGAATCTGGCACTCTGGGCCTACAGAACATCCCAGCACACAGCAACAAAGGCCACGCCCTTCTCTCTCGTCTACGGGGACGAGTGCGTGGTACCTGCCAAAATCGCAGAACCATCGGCTCGACTTTCTCTAAGCAGCGGTCTCGGAAATGAAGCAGCCCGGCTGGCGGCACTTGACGGCCTCGACGAGCGACGAGCCACGGCCCTACGCCGCATGAAGAAGTATCACGAGCAGCTCACGAAAGCTTATGGGAAGACCGTCAAGCCACGTTCATTTATCGAGGGTGACCTTGTTCTTCAAGCCGCCAAGCATGTGCGGGCCAACATGTCAGCTCCTAAATTCACGCCAAACTGGGAGGGCCCTTTCACGGTACACGAGGCCCGCACTAATGGCTCGTACCTCCTGCTCAACCACGACGACGGTCAGGTCTCGGCCCCCATCAACGGCCGCTACCTGAAGAAGTATTATGTTTAGTCACGACAATATTCCCCCAGCCCTATCCGACCGCGTCATAGTACGCGCTCTCATAGCATTTTTGTACATGCGACATTGCTTACAGACTTGTATTTTTTTTTTGTTGAGCTGTGTAGCGTTCTACACTACTCATGTAATGGTGTTTTGTACCACGTCCTATCAATACAAAGTCATGATGTTACCTCAGCTTCTGCCTAGCTAACACTCATTCTCAACCTATGCTTCCTAAGTCACTTTCTACGGGCGGTAGTGGGAGAGCATTCACAGGTGACCGAAACGCGCAAGACATTCAAAAAAAAAAGAGAGAAGAAAGAAGAGAGCGACCGAACATAA
The DNA here is from genome assembly GCA_033070095.1 of Escallonia herrerae. Lineage (NCBI taxonomy): Eukaryota > Viridiplantae > Streptophyta > Magnoliopsida > Escalloniales > Escalloniaceae > Escallonia > Escallonia herrerae. The sequence goes on along the minus strand of JAVXUP010004423.1, from coordinate 18,214 downwards.
CATACAATAAGCCAAGACCATCGAAAATATGTACATATACATCAAACGTTTACTAGCCGTCATTAAGCGCTACAACTACAGCAAAGTAGCATACAAGCTAAGAAAGTCTAGACAACAGCGATGCAACTGGGTGGGAGCTGAATGCCTGAAGTGCCTCTCGCTCTGCTTGTACCTCTGACCATCCAGCATCAAGCTCGGCCTGTCGCCCTAACCGCTCTGACTCTCGCCCGTCCACTTCACCTCGCCGCCTCTGTAGATCGGACAACTGCCTCTGCAAGTCGACGAGCTGTCTCTCTATCTCTGCTACCTGCATGTCAATCCCGGCCAACTCTGCGGTAATCTCTGACCGCTCCGCCTCTAATCCTGTACGACGCCGCTCCAGCAACATCTCCCGCATGACCACGACTGCACGCCTCTCATCCATCTCATGGCTGACGCTCCTCGACCTAAAGAAATCTGCTAGCCAGTCCAGCTGCATACCTAGCGATGTGAACGGAGCGAACTCTGAAAGCGACCGAGCAACAAACTCCGCAGTCCAACCCGTCGACGGCACACTGGCGAACGACAGCAACCACTCCATAAACCCGGCAGACACCCACATCCGTAGTACTGGGTTCTCTACCCCCACCCTCTCGAATGTCTGCGGGAACGCTGCCTTCACAAGTTCTAACCGGTGCACCGTCTCCGCTGGTAGCTGGAGGCCCCCCCAAGTCGCCACATCCACCTGACCGCTCGAGGATCCTCAACTCATCTCCCCAGCTGTCGCGCCACTGCCGCCCGCTACAGAAATCTCTGACACTCCACCCGCCCTCTGCGCACTAATCATGGCTGAGTGCATCGCCAGTAGGGTAGCGCCAACCTCAACCACGGACTCCGGCAATGTGTCGTGCCGTCGCGCCACCACAGCGTGAACCGGTGTCTCATGCTCACGAATCGAGGCAGCGACAATAGACTCAGGCCCCGCCATATCACCACCATCATCTCCCACAACCTGCGTCTCCATGCCTGTCCACCAGTCCTCGTCAATATCGAACATCACTGTATCGCTCCCCTCTCCGCCGTATAGTGCCCCCACCGTTTCCTCAGTAGCAGGCAATGGACTCACCCTCCTCGCCACCCCGGCCGCCAATATCTCAACGGCCTCAGTCTCATCACTGTCAACTAATCTGCTGGCCTCGGCTGCCATAGCCTCCTCGCCGTCGATCTCAGTCTCAGCCTCGCTACCCTCCGCGACCGCCTCTTCCTCGTCCCCCTGGCAAAATCGCTGTCAGTTCACAAATTATGAGCAATATGCAAACCATATTTATACGACAAAAAGAAAGGACAGAAGCAAACCTCAGAGTCTAGCTCCTCTAGTACGTCGCGCGGCCTCTTCGCCCCTGATATGTGTGGGGCTGATGTACCAGCACTAGCCTGACGCGCTGTCTCCATCATCCCCACTCACAATGCCGACAAAGGGCCCTTGCCGGCCCCCGGCACCCTCAGCACCTCTGCAATAAGCTCCTCTCCGCGGTCCTCCCCTGGGGCAGTGTCCCCCAACTCTCCAGCATCCTCCTCCGCCTCCCTCTCCGAGCTCGGAACAGAACTCCCGGTCACCAGTGACAGCATCCCGCACTGCCTCGCGACTGTGGCCGATATCAGACTTAGGGCTCGGTCGCATGCGAACACATCTACCTGTCGACGTGTGCCTGACGGCTGTGCCAGCCATCCGGCCCAACTCCCTCGTAGCCGCTCCCACCAATGCACATAATCCGCTGTCACCGCCCCTGCCCCCTCTGTCCCTGGCTGCCTCCACTCTGTCGTCGGTGCCGGCCACTCGCGGGCTCTGTCATATCGTGTATACCCAAAAGCTGTCGCCACACTCCAAGGGCTGTCATAACCGCATGGGGGCTCTAGGTCATACCCGAATGCCAACGATAGTCGGTCCGGGCAATACCTCGCCACATAATAGCAGCACTCGGCGGGCTTCCTGCCATCATCCGTCAACATCGGGAGCCAGCCAGGAAAATACGCAACCAATAGCGCCAGCTGTCCTGGCGCTAACTCGCCTCTCCTGCTCAGATCTGTTGTCATCTCCTGCACGTGCAGCCATGGCGGCGTACCATATGACGCATTCCTCCCGTTTGTCTAGAATCTGTGCCAACGGACACCCCGGCCTCCTGATGCCTGCCCAAGCAAACGCCCGAGACCCGCTGCACCACAACGCCACCTGCCGTGACCTGCCTGGACGGGTCACTGTCCCCATCGTCGGTGACGGATGTGCGAGGGGGTATCCATCAGGCCGGTACCCTGGAAAGCACTCGTACAGGTACCTCTGCAAGAACATCCAGTCCACATACGTCGCCACCTGATACCGACCATACGACCGCTTCACGTCATTCATGAACTGATCTAGCCATGAGTATAACGTGCCCAAATACACTGGGGCCAAGCCGACCCGCCTTCCCTGCACCATCCGAATGGCCAAGGGAAACACCCTCGGGGAAATGCCATCCTCAGGTGTCCCTTCAAACACAAACCTGCAAACAACGACCGGCAACATATGTCAGTTTGACGTTTTACAGGGCAAGCAGGACATACGATATATTCACGCATAATCACATGACAGTACAAAAATTTACCTCGATAAGAACATAGCCAAAAACGCCACCAACTCGTACCGATCGCTGCCATGATACGGCCCCATCACGAACTGGGCAGCATTGCCCAACCTCTGGCCTGTCCTCGCCTGCGGCGTACCATAGAACTGGCGCAGCCACCCACCGTACGTCCCCTTCCGGTGCTTCTTCGTCTCCGCCAAAATGTCTAGTAGCTGCGTCTGCAGCAACCGCTCCTCCCCGCTCAGCCGGGTCACCCGTGCATCCACCTCCCCGTGTATCGGCAGCCCTGTCAGCATCAACACATCGAGTAACGTCGGCCCGATCTCACCGAACTCGGTCACGAACGTATGCGACTGCGTGCTCCATCTTGCCAGCAATCGGGTCATCCCTGGCGTATCCCTATATAACTCCAGCCCCCTCGCCGTGATATTGATCGCTGGTAACAGCCCCAGTGCCTGCAACACCTGCGCCCTCTCCGGTGTCTCCACCATATGCTCACACCAGAAGTCCCACCCTACCGGCATCGCATTATGGCCCTTGAACATCACCGGTGACCAAGGTATGTCCTCTCTCCCAATCAACAATGCCGGTACATACCTCGGTGACATCACAGGCGCCTCCGACCAGCTCGGCGCGCGAAGGTAGGGTGACGATAGCCGAGGCTCCTCTCCCATCGACGGACCACCCCACGGTGTCATGAACGCTCCGTCTGCCACACGAATGGCCAACTCCCTCCACAGCTCACGGTCCGGTACACACGGTACTACTCCCCTCACCCCCAGCAATGTGTTTGTCTTATCTGGCTCTGGATCGTAGGACCTCCTACCGCCATCATCAAAGGTCAATGGCACTGTCGCCTCGACACCCACTGATGGTATGGCCTCATCGACTGGCGGCGCCGGCACAGGTACAGTCATCATACCCGCGGCGGTCGCGATGTACCCGCCGCGACCCCTCGCGGCTTCGCCCACATCTTCTGCCGAACTTTTTTCGCTGCTGGCGTCGCTCCGGGCTGTGAGGTTGGGACTTGAACCTATCGGACACCCTGCGTGACCGACCCCCCATGACTGGCCGACCCCCTTGTGCGGCCGACCCCCCTCGCGGGGCCGACCCCCCTTGCGCGGCCGACCCCCCTCGCTGGGCCGACCCCCCTCGCGTGGCCGACCCCTCCTCGTACGGCCGACCCCCCTCCCCTCGCAGAGCCACCGACTGGCCGACCCCCTGGCCCCGACGACCCCTCGCCCCCTTCCGACTCTTCTCTCACCATCCCTTTTTTTCTCTCTTTCTCTCTCTCTTTCTCTCTGACTTTTGTGGGCACAAATGGCGGTGCCTCCGCCCCCTTCCCCTCCTCTCCTTATATAGGGGAGGGCAATTTTCTTTCCTTCTTTTCTTTTTTTTCTTTTTCTTTTTTCTTTTCTTTCTTGCTTTCTCTTCTTTTTCTTTCACTTTTCCTTTACTTTACGCTTCCGTCCGCCGGCGCCTCGCCACAGTTTGTCGACCACGCGCCGTCGACGCCATGACCGCTGTGCGTGCCCACGCGCCACCCCTACGGCCTCCGTCGCATGCACTCACATGACAACTCCGAGACTGGCCCCGTCGCCAGCGTGACGTTTCCTCGACCCATGTCGCCCGTCTTAACTCATCGCGCTCTCTGCAACGCGCGCTCAATGCCAATGGTCTCTTGATGCTCGTCGCCGACCGCGCTCAATTGCCACGACAACATCACCAAGTATTGTCCCCGCGACGCGCGTCGCCATGCCCATGCACCACGACCCCATTACAAGCCTTCGGGCATAACACCCGTTCACCACGCCGTGCGCCCCCCCATGGGCATGAAAGATCCCCGACCCACTCTCCAGATTGTGCGACATCATGGGGGCTCCGCTCGTAGTGCTCCAGCACGAGGACCCCTCCCTGCGGCATGGGCTGAGCGCCATCACGGGCTAGCGCCATCGCCGGCTCAATCAAACTGCAGCATGGGCTGAGCGCCATCACGGGCCAGCGCCATCGCCGGCTCAATCAAACTGCGGGACGGGCTTCGTGCCGTCGCCGGCTCAATCAAACTGCGGCATGGGCTGAGCGCCATCACGGGCCAGCGCCATCGCCGGCTCAATCAAACTGCGGGACGGGCTTCGTGCCATCGCCGGCTCAATCAAACCGCGGCATGGGCTGAGCGCCATCACGGGCCAGCGCCATCGCCGGCTCAATCAAACTGCGGGACGGGCTTCGTGCTGTCGCCGGCTCAATCACTCTGCGGCATGGGCTGAGCGCCATCACAGGCTAGCGCCATCACCGGCTCAATCAAACTGCGGCATGGGCTGAGCGCCATCACGGGCTAGTGCCATCGCCGGCTCAATCAAACTACGGGACGGCCTTCGTGCCGTCGCCGGCTCAATCAAACTGCGGGACGGGCTGTATGCCGTCGCCGGCTCAATCAAACTGCGGCATGGGCTGAGCGCCATCACGGGCCAGCGCCATCGCCGGCTCAATCAAACTACGGGACGGGCTTCGTGCCGTCGCCGGCTCAATCAAACCGCGGCATGGGTTGAGCGCCATCACGGGCCAGCGCCATCGCCGGCTCAATCAAACTGCGGGACGGGCTTCGTGCCGTCGCCGGCTCAATCACTCTGCGGCATGGGCTGAGCGCCATCACGGGTTAGCGCCATCGCCGGCTCAATCAAACTGCGGCATGGGCTGAGCGCCATCACGGGCTAGTGCCATCACCGGCTCAATCAAACTACGGGACGGCCTTCGTGCCGTCGCCGGCTCAATCAAACTGCGGGACGGGCTGTATGCCGTCGCCGGCTCAATCAAACTGTGGCATGGGCTGAGCGCCTTCATGAGCTTCGTGCCGTCGCCGGCTCAATCGAACTGCGGCATGGGCTGAGCGCCATCACGGGCTAGCGCCATCGCCGGCTCAATCAAACTGCTACACGGGCTTAGCGTCATCGCCGGCTCCATCACCAGGGACCCTGGCCCCCGCAGCGAGAGGGGCTGTAACCACATCGTTTATGCGTGCGACGCCCGCTCAGGTTGCCCCTCCGCGCATGCCCCACGCAGGGGGCTTATGTTCATACCCTATTCTGGTCGCACCCCAGGACCCGCTAAGGGACCCACTTTGCACGACACATCACCCAGTCAGCGGTCAACTTTTCAACGCTCGAGGGCCGGTCAAAGCAACGCATGCTCAAGTCACGTGAACCATTCGTGAAGCGACTTCGGCGTGCCTTCCACCTTGGGGGTCGGCCACCCCAAGGGGTCAGCCACCCTTGGGGGTCGGCCACCCCAAGGGGTCGGCCACCCTGGGGGGTCGGCCACCCTTGGGGGTCGGCCACCCTTGGGGGTCGGCCACCCTGGGGGGGTCGGCCACCCTAAGGGGTCGGCCTCCCTTAGGGGTCGGCCACCCTGGGGGGTCGGCCTCCCTTAGGGGTCGGCCACCTGCCTTGAATACCGACGCCGTCACCTTTGACCGTGCTCCGTTGTCACGACGACCGTCGCTCGCGACCGCGCTCCGCCGTAGTCGCGACGACCGTCGCTCTCGGCCGTGCTCCTTCGTCGCGATGACCGTCGCTCGTAGTCTCGACGACCGTCACTTGTGGCCGCTCTGTCGCCATGACAACCGTCGCTCACGGTCGCGCGCCATCCACGCAACGACCCTTGTCGCTCGGAGATCACTCTGCGACCCTCGTCGCCCGCACTCAACCGCGTACCATGCGCTGCAATCATGTTATATGCTCACGGGATAGGCTACTCCTCCAGGACACTATCTCCGCCGGGGTGCCTGCGTGACTGGCCTACGTGCTCTGGCACTGGGGGCTCGCGTCGGCACCCCTAAGGACTATGACCCCCGGGTCACTCCGAGATGGGAGCAGGTCTTCGGAAGGGCATCTTGCCTAGTCCACCTGGCAGCTGGGCGTCGGGTCTTCCCCACCGCTGCCAGGCCTGTGGGATTCAGTAAGGGCTTGGACTGGAGGCTGGGGCAACGGGCTACTCTGACCATGCTACCGCGGCATGATCAGTCTCCTCAGACAGGCAGAGAGATGTTGCAAGGGCAGGGCAGCACGAACTTAGGGACCGGCAGTCCAACGGAGGGTCAGTGCTTTGGCCCCCTGGCGACGTGTCGTTCCCAGGGGGTGACACATGTCAACTTATGACACATGCACATTTTTGCCTATAAATAGTGGACTTTGGAGCCTTTTCAAGGATCTTTGGCTCATTTGGACTTTTCACTTTCTCTCTCTAAAAAGACATTCTCTCTGGAATTCTAGTGAGAGAAATATACTTGGACTCCCGTCTACGGACCCTTGACGCCGTACCCTTGTCGCGACTGTAGAACGTCGGTCCTGTTCGTCGTCGCCCTGCCTGCGCAGTGCTGCCAGTCCTCACGACCTGTCTGGGGAGCCTTGCCCTCGGCCCTTACGCCGTCCTTGCTGTCTCCCGCGTTGCCTACCTGGAAGCTGACTCAGACCGCATCCTTTGTGGCACCTCCACGTAGCATCGAACCATTTTCGCATCATCACCATTTTTCTATTTTTGCCTTGGAAAGGAAGATTTGGAGGAGATAAGAACAACAGAGGAAAAAAGGAAGGAAGAAATTTCAACAATCAATATACTTCTCTCAATTTGTTCCTCGTCTCTTGTCTGTGGCCAGTTTTCACTGGATTCTATTTTCTGGAATCAATTTGATTATTGATTTTCATGAAAAACAATACATTATAATCCTGCAGGTTGTAACAATTAGTATTCAAAACAACAACGATTCTCTAGTGCTGCGAAGAGAAAATTGATTAAAATGGGTTATGAAAACAAGAATAAGCAACAACTTGATGGGCACGTGAGTATGATGGAAGCCCAATTCTCAGATCTCTATGGAGCTCTGGATGATTAGTTTGCTGAGCTGAAACAAGTGTAGATATGCTACCTGTCTTAAAGTTATCTGTGGATCAACTGAAGGAAGAGTTGCTTGCTTTGAGGCAAGCCCTCACTGATTTGCAAAGCATGATGTAGCAGTTGATTTTCTCTAGAGAAAATGATGGAGCTGAGGGGTCAAACCACAGCAAAGCATAAGCAACATCAATGGAAACATCGACCACAGGGAGTACTTCCAATACACAAATGGTAACCTCTTTCCTAAGCTACCTAAAACTTGAGTTTCCTAAATTTTATGGAGAGGATTTATATGGTTGGGTGAGGAAAGCAAAAAGATACTTTGAATTCCACCCAATGGATGAAGCCTATAAGGTTAATTTTGCCTCTGTACATTTTGATGAGCACTGGTTTGGCACATATATAAAAGCCAAAGTCAAAGTGCAGTGGGTAGAATTTGTGAGGGATTTAAATTCGAGAGTTGCTAAGCTTTTTAAAGAAAGTATTATTGGAGAGTTCCATAAGCTTAGGCAACTTAGGCAATTAGGAACTGTGGAACAACATTACAATGATTTTAAACTCTCAGGTCAGTATTGGTTAATGAGGGATGTTGATTTAAAAAAAAGCTATTATGTGCAAATAGGGCTGAATACGAACCAAGTTTGAGCCGAACATAGGTGTGTTTGAACTCGGTTTGTTTAAATTTTGGTATGTTCGAGCTCGGCACGAGTATGTTAAGAACCAAAACATTGATGTTCAAACTCGGCTCAAGTTCGTGACTGTAAAATTCGGGCTTGACTTGTTTGACTCGTTTAACAATATGAGCTGAACTCGAGTTCGGAAACTCGGCTCATGTATATGTTAAACTTCCAACCAAATCCCTAAAATTTGCAAAAAAAATCTTCAAATCCTTCAATCTAATCAAGTTATAATGAATTAGAAATAATATTATGGAAGATACAAGAAGAGATGCGGAATCAAAAACAGATCTTGATCGATTGGCGATGAAGAAATTGGAAACGGGATAATGCATAAGCCGGCGAGGAAGACGAGGGCGTAAAAAATAGGCGATTCCAGCATTGTAGACAGACGAAGCTATATCACTAATTGTAGATTTTGGGGCACTGGTGGTTGCACATATAAGAAAATGGCTCTTCTGCTTATCTTGCATAGGTGGTGGCCTCTTCCTCGGGATGGATCGAACTAAGAATGATTGTTATAGCCGTGATGTGTGTCTGTCAAGAGAGAGAAAGAGAATCTATATGCGATCTGTGAGGCCTGTGTGTGAGTGTGTGAGAGGGAGGGAGAGAGAGAGACGAGGAAGGGGATGGGAGAGCAGAATGCGGCTCGGTGATATTGTGAGTCTGTGAGAAGAATGAAGACAGAAGTGCGGCTGCCAAGGATAAGGTTTGGGAGAATAAGGGTATTAGGGTTTGGGGGTTATTTTTTGGACTTGGGCTTGGGCTTGGCTAGTCTGGGCTTAGCTTCTATTTGGGTTTATAGGTGGGCTTGGTCTTATAGTTAATTGGTTTTAGGTTATCAAGTTTTTTAAGTTTATTTTACATGGATATATTTGCAATTAACTATGCTTTAATTATAAAAATATTAATTTATTATACGAACATTATGTTCACGAACACAATCATAAATGTTCATGCTCGGCTCGTTTAATAAATGAGGTTTAAAAATTTTGTTCATGTTCGGTTCATATATTATAAAAATGAACATGAATGAGCTTTTTAGAGAATGAACTACGAGCTGTTCGTGAACAACTTTGTTCCTTTACAGCCCTATGTGCAGAGCTTTGTAAGTGGATTAAAAGATGAAATTAGATTGGAGATCGAAAATTTTAGTTATATGATATTTCCAGAGGTATATACTTAGATAGAAAATAAGAAGCCTCACTTAGTAGCAGTCGGCATCAGCCAAGGTCATACCAAAGGAGCACTACACACACCACCTATAGTGCACCAATAACAAAAAGGCATTTTCTTCCCTACCACCAGCCAAAACCAAGCCAAATTCTTTCACCTCGACACTTTCTTCAGCCCAATTACCAGCTCACAACCCAACCAAAGTACTGTTACCAACAACAAATAACCCACCCTGCCAGAAACTTAACAAAGCTTACTTTGATGACTGGAGGAAGATGGGTTTATGCTATTGGTGTGAAGAAACTTTCACCTCTGCTCATAACTGTAAGCAAAAACAAGTAGCTATGTTGGTGGTGGATGAAGAAGGGGATGATGACCCACCTCCAATCTACGATGAGAAGGAGCAAAAACCAAATGGTTAGCACCAAGGTTTTACCTCCTGAAGAAACAAGATAATATAGTAATCACTGTCAATGCCATGACAGGTAGTCAAAGCCTGTCTACTTTTCAACTATGGGGAAAAACATGAGGTAAAAATTTTGATTGATACTAGGTCCACCCATGATTTTATGGATCCAGCCACAACATTAAGGTTATGGTGCACTATTATACCATCAATAGTCATGGTAGCTAATGGAAATAGCTAGGTTATGCAGTGAGTCTGTTTGTGATGAATTTAAATGGAGTATGCAAGGGCATGAATTCATAACTAAATTGATGGTATTACCCTTGGGTGGCTGTAACTCTATACTTGGTTTATAGTGGCTACAAAGTATAAGGCAAGTGAAATTTGACTTCCAAGAGAAAAATATTGTTAGGATCAAGCGTTTACCACTGCACCAAAAGCAATTGCTATTAGTAAGGGCACAACTTTATTTCATTATAATCCTGGCACAATAGCCAGCGCACACGGTCAAGTACACAAGGGAGTAGATCGACGCGGCCAACCTCCGATCTGCCAACAAATATGACTATCACAGTGGGAGACAAGGAAATAACATTGTTTAGGGGGAGTGGAGAACACACTGAAATTAAGATGATTTCAGCCAGATCTATGTACAAATATTTGACACACAACCCATGAGCTTTGTATGGTCAGGTGTATATCATTACCACTATACCCCAGCCCAACAACCTAGAACCCAAACTTACTGCCCTCTTGTATCCGTTTACTGATGCTTTTAAAGAGCCAAAGGGGATGTCTCCCCCCAGGCCACAAGACCATCACATAACCCTAATACCAAATCCTAAACCAGTTAATATCAGGCCCTACAGGATACCCTATGCACAAAAGACTGAAGTTAAGAGGATCGTTCATGAATTGCTGGAATCTGGGGTTATACAGCCAAGTACTTTATCTGTTGGCTCCCCTGTACTCTTAGTCAAGAAAAGAGATGGGAGTTGAAGGATGTGCATAGATTATAGGAGGCAAAACAAGCTTACTATCAAAAATAAATTCCCAATACCCATTATGGATGATTTATTAGATGAGCTACATGGTGCAAGATTATTCACCAAATTGGATCTAAGAAATGGATGCCACCAAGTGAGAGTCCACCCAAGTGGCATACACAAGACTATTTTTAATACACAACTTGGTCATTATGAATTTAAGGTGATGCGGTTTGGGCTCACTAATGCACCAGCCAGTTTTCAGTCCATTATGAACTCAATGTTCTAACCATTCCTCAGAAAATTTGTGTTAGTCTTTTTTGATGACATTCTTGTGTATAGCACCACCTACGAAGAAAACCACCTCACTGCTGTTCTACACATCCTAAGGACACACCAGCTTTTTGTCAAGAAATTAAAGTGTACTTTTGTAGCTTCAGAAGTGGAGTATTTGGGGGTACATTGCTACATGACAAGTGGTGTGTATTAATCCCTCTAGCTAAAGTTGAATGGCTTATACCTAGGATACTAAATGAACTCAAAGGTTTCCTAGGTCTTACTAGCTACTATAGGAAGTTCATCTCACACTACGGGATCAAGAGTAAGCCTTTGACCAAGTTATTGCAAAAAAAAAAAAATGGTTTCCACTAGACAACTGAAACTACACAAGCTTTTGAAGACTTAAAGGAAGCTATGACTCATACACCAGTATTGGCATTACCAATTTGGCAATTACCTTTTACTGTGGAAGTATATGCCAGTGATCAAGGCATGAAAGTTGTCTTAATGTAACAAGGTAAACCATTGGCCTATTTCAGCAAGGCATTTGGTCCTGAAGCTATGGGATTGTCCACCTATGAAAAATAAATAATGGCCTTAGTCAAAGCTATCATACACTGGCATGCATATCTTAGTTACAACCCCTTCATCATCAAAACTGTTCCTAGCAGTTTGAAGTACCTCTTGGTGGCAAATGTTGACATCCCTTTTGCAGCAGAAATGCCTCTCTAAACTCTTAGGATTTGATTTTGAAATACAGTACAAGGCAGGGACTGATAACAGTGTAGTTGATGCCTTATCTAGACTTCCTGAGTCAAGCACTTCTGAGAATACTTGCCTGTAAATGTCAACAGTCACACCCCAATGGATTTCTAAAGTACAAGAGAGCTACAACGAGGATGCTTGCATGTAGCAACAAATCCAGCAAGTGATATTGGAATCCTGTGCCATATCAAAGTACTCATATGTCCAGAGTACATCTAAAGTACAAGGGTAAATTATGTGTGGGAAATCAAAGGGAACTGAGGTAACAAATTTTGAGAACCTTAGTCAACTCAGGTATTGAGGGTTACTCAGGAGGAAATGCTACTTATAAAAGGGTTTCAGCTTTGTTTTACCGACTAAATCTACAAACAACTGTTAAGAAATTTGCGAGGGAATGTGAAGTATGCCAGAAAAATAAATGAGAACATGTGCACATGCCCTGGGCTGTAACAATCCCTAGCCTTACCAACTAAGCTCTGGAGTAGTATATCTATGAATTTTGTGGAAGGACTTCCAAAATCCAACCACAAAGAAGTTATTATGGTGGTAGTGGACAAATTGAGTAAGGTTTCACACTTTATAGCATTGGTCCACCCTTACACAGCCCAAGAAATGGCACAAGCTCATTCTGAACAAGTTTTCAAGCTTCATGGCATGCCTGATAACATTGTAAGTGATAGAGGCAATGTTTCAAGCTTCATGGCATGCCTGATAACATTCTAAGTGACAGAGGCAATATCTTCCTCAATCATTTTTGGCATAAGTTATTCAACCTTCTTGGAACAAACCTCAATTTGAGCACCTCTGATCACCCTCAAACCGATGGAAATAGTGAACTAGTGTCTAGAAACTGATCTCAGATGCTTTTATGGTGATAGGTCTAATACTTGGAGTAAATGGTTAACTCTGGAGAATGTTGGTTCAACACCACTTACCATACGGCCTTGAAAATGACACCATTTGAGGCCTTATATGGATATGCTTCTAGAATTTTGAACTTGGGCAGCCTGAAACTACTTACATTGCTATAATTGATTCATACATGGCCGAGAGACATAAGGTTTTGAACATCCTCAAGGACAATCTAGCTATAGCACAAGCAAGAATGAAAAATAATGTTGATAAAAAGAGGAGTGAGAGGAATTTTTCAGTTGGGGACAAGGTATATCGAAGGCTTCAGGGTTACAAACAATCTAGCCTAGCTATCCAGAAGAACTTGAAACTGGCTCTTAAGTACTTTGGTCCCTTTGAGATCGCAACCAAGGTGGGTTCAGTTGCTTACAGGTTGGAACTACCTTATGGTTCCCTTATTCACTAAGTCTTTCATGTATCATTGCTAAAACCTACAATACGTCAACATACTTCAGTCACTCCCATGCTTCCACCTATCAACGAAGAGGGACAAATATTGTTGGAACCTGCTCAAATCTTGGATCACAGACTAATCAAAAGGGGAACCAACCATTCCCCAGGTTTGGTGGCTCGGACAAATTTACCTGAAGAAGAAGCTACTTGGGAGGACTGGGACTACAGTCAAGCACAAGTTTCTAATTTTTTTTCTAAGTGAATGGTTAGAGTTTAGTGCGTGTTTGCTCCCACTGGATGTAATTCCAAGGAAATCAAGCTATTGGGATTGCTCTCATTACTATGTATGTTTTTCATTTTGTTGTTGATCTTCTTCATTTTTCTTTTCTTTTTAATTTTTCATTTTTCTGCTTTTGCCTTGGAAAGGGAGATTTGGAGGAGATAAGAAAAACAGAGGAAAAATGGGGGAAGAACTTTTGACAATCAATACACTTCTCTCAATTTCTTCCTTATCTTTTGTCTGCGCCTAATTTTCACAATATTCTATTTTCTTAAATTAATTTGATTATTGATTTTCCTGAAAAACAATTCATTATAATTCTACAGGTTATAACAACGGGTGAAGTGATGAAGGGCATAGAGTTTATTGTGTTTATCAGCGAAAAATAGTGACAGAGAAATATGTTGTCTTTCTTTGCTCTAATGGGTTTCAATGTCTGAGCCACATTAAACCTAACGCGTGGAAGACTCTTGAAAGACAAGGATCAACCTTTTTGTCCCGTCTTTAGCCCAAATCCCAGATCGATCTTCAAATAAAAAAACAAGTACAATTACCAAACATGTTCTTTTTGTTGTTGCGGTTCTATTTTATAAGCAAAGATCATAAATCACACAAATGTTATTGTTACTACATGCCACCTTAGAACATTGCTCCTCTTGATGGCTAAAGATATGATAAATTTATAGCGAGAAGGCTTCCATTCACACTCAAAGAAGTTCATCTATAACCTCCTTCTTTAGCCCCTTTCAATGGGACAAACTTAGGTAGAGTGCCTTATTGTTTACTTCCACACAATTGCGAGCATAAATGAGCCTTTCATTCTTTAGCGTCAGCCTATTAGTCGATAAAGGTTCTCTTACTAAAGATGCAATAAGTTTGAGCATATCAGGTTCAGTTAATGCATTGAAAGCTTTGGTAAACGAATCTGAACAAGAATAGAAGCCAAACCAACCTTCTTCAGGGAAACAATAGGGGACCATGATTTAGTGGTTAGATATTGTCAAAAGTAAGGACCAGCGCCGAGAAGAAGTAAGAGGAAAGACAAGGAAAGGACGGGAAAGTTTGATCCTTTGCACTTGCACTTTCAAATTAAAAATGACATCCGTGAATTCCACAAGACTAAGGCTGAAAGATCCAAGTCTACACTGTCAATCCAAAACTATCTCATAACATGAAAATTAGGATTTCAAACCAAAAACAAGTCACAAGTGTGTTTCTAACCAATGGGTCAAGTAATAATTAACTCAGGCTTTTTCAAAGATGTTTTTGAAACTAAAATTTTATAACTAAATAGATCTTTTAATTAGCTTGGCAACATGTAAGACCTTACGGCACATGAATTCAATTTTTCTAGACAGAATTATACTCTCACTAATAAGGTCATGTCTAATGAAAACCCACCAATAGTTGACTCCAATTATGATTAAAATTGATTGCATCATTCAAGCAATATCGCTCCAAAGTTAAGATGCAGTCGATTATATCTATTAAAGGCGATCATAAGCTCGGAATGGGAAGTAAAAGCTAGTTTTGCAAAAAAATAATGTTTTAATTTCAAATCACAGCGATATTTCAAATCGAACCCGTGAAAACAATTTGGGACTTCATCATACATTATAGAAACTACAATGTTCTGCCTCCATTCAATTAGAGAAACACCAAGGTTCAAGGATTAAATTTCTCTCTCTTCATCTTCATGACCTAACATCGTTGAACGTACTATTTTAATTTGCAAATAATTTTTTTAATTGAGAGTGAGTACTATTCAAATCATAAATTCTTTCTAAATAGAGCTCGTGCATATTTGAGGCTTTTTGGCTGAAGGTCTCCAACATCCATGGCATATACGTCAGGTTTCTCGAGAACTATATTTGTGCAGCCTTAGGCACGGAGCTCATCAACGTGTTAGCTAGCCATCAGATTATGTATTTGTTGCCAAAATCTCGGTCAAGGGGATCCTTGGGTAGGCCTTGGAGCGGTGGGAGCAGGGGTGCTACGACGATAGATTGCGAGAGGTAAACAATATCGATTTCCTTGATAACTTAAAGAGCCAAAATAAAATTATAATTTACGTTTACCCTTTGTGTCTACCAAATTGCTGTCCCTAGCCCAAACAATGTACCCAGGTGGTTGAAAGCATGAAAAATGTTGCATAGTTTCCATGTTTCTGATAAAGTTGATAGAATTGCAGTGTCAGCATCCATGCAATACGTAAGCCCAAACATAAGTTTGAATGAGTAGGACTTTGACAGATGAGGGAGGCAAGATAAGATAAGTTGCCGATAATCTTTTGCCCACTTAACTAAGCATATGACGTAGCCTGGCCGGCCCTTCTTTCCTGCCAATATATTAGGCTACACATCTCATTACTTTGGTTACCGCATCATGTCTGATCATATCACCCTTCTAGATTTCTAATCACCCACGACACCCTAGAAAGCGACCCATTTGGACAATCAACGTGCGAAACTCTCTCTCTCTCTCTCTCTGCGTGTATGTGTGTGTGTGTGTGTGTGTGTGCAAACACGCAAGAGAGAGAGAGAGAGGGAGGGAGTCACAATCAGTGGGGGACGTAGCTAAGAGATAGATAGAGCAAAGGAAGGTGGTGACAGAATTAAACGTAAGCCAGAGCATATGTAACGCGTAAGAAAGCGTAACTGCCGTTGACGCCCGACTCTTCAAGTGACCCTCCATTCATCCAACCCTTCTCTTTTGTACGTCTCACTATATCTACCTCCGCGTATATATATATGAACCAGCCTCATTCCAAAGCCAATCACACCACACTACCTCCCTTCTGTACATCTATCGAGCTACGAGCATCATGCAAGAAGCAATTCCTTACAAGACATGGGCACCGCTTCCCGACGGGCCCTCCCTCAGCCGCTCGTCGCTGATGAATCACGGAGGTACGAACAGTGAAACGAATGTCATCAGAGTTAGAGCAAAGGGCCATGTGAAGAACTTGGTATCCGAGAATGCGGTTATGGTGTTTGGCAGGCGCGGGTGCTGCATGAGCCACGTCGTGAAGCGCTTGCTGCAGGGTCTAGGCGTGAACCCGGTGTTCTACGAGGTTGATGAGGGTGACGAAAGTAGCGTTGTCGGCGAATTGGAGACGATCGATGCCTGTGAAGATACAGATCGGCGGCTGCAGTTCCCGGCGGTGTTTATCGGAGGCCACCTGTTTGGCGGGCTGGACAAGATTATGGCCGCCCATATCACCGGAGAGCTGATTCCTGTATTGAAAGAAGCTCGTGCCCTGTGGCTTTAACGTACTGGGATGAATTTTCTTCAGTAATTTCTTTGCACATTTTCTTTCTCTTCTTTGTTGCTTTACTTTCTCAAGAAACGTGTGGAAACAAGTTTGGTTTTCTTTTTCTTGTTCAAATTTTGGAATATATTTCAAACATAGGAAGGGAATTATACCACTTTGTGGTGTAGCTTTCGAATCTTTAATTGACGGTATGCCCAAGTAAGTTGCCAACGATACATAAACTCACCAAACATCATCTCTAGTGGCTGCATTTGACTTCATTTATCTAGAGCCTGGCTGTTTCCAGGTACATACACCGCCCTTTCCAATGGTTGACCAAGTGCCGGAGGGTATGTTTAATTGCGGGCCAAACTTCTTGGTTCCTGTTTTGCCTTTTGTCAGATAGGTGGTGAGGGCCTCCCGCATTTCTCTTTCTTGCGGAAGCACCATCCCCCACTCTTTCAAACTGACGCATCAAATTTTTTTGGCCAAGGCCACTATTGTAGTTTGCCTTAGACGAGCTATCTAAGCATTCAGAAGCATATCTCTGTCATATGCGGGTGTTGAAGCGCGAAGGACGACAGAAACCATCCTTAACAGATACTACAAAGCATCCATAAAGGCCATGAGAACCACTTCCGGTTGACTCTGGGGTTCCTTTCTTCTTTTCTCGCTGGAAGGAGGGAATTTTTATGGGATAAGATATATGGCACGCAAATGTGAACCTACCATCTCCAAACAAAATTCTAACCCAAAATAACTTTCAGAATTGCTGAAACGTTACTGTGCAGTGCCGTTTCGAAATGGAAACCAAAGTACGCATCAAAGACACTAAACAATTGAGCTGAAGGTACTCACATGTTCTATCATGAAGTGAAGGAGGATGTCAAGTTATATGGATCCTAGGTGACATTTGAGATTTATTCTTATATCTAGTAGGCTTCTCCTACTCATGAGCATATTTTTGGGTTGGACACGAGATTTGAGATTGATTCTTATACCTGATAGGCTTCTCTTACTCGTGAGTATGCTTTTGAGTTGGACACCAGATTCAACATAGTCCCTACTGCCCCCATTCGATCTACCGGGACCACCTCTTATTCAAGAAGAACATCTCTTATTCCTACGCTCCGCGCTCCGCGTGAGGGCGAGTGTCAAGTCCCAAATCGACAATACATGCAATTTGTAATTAGTTCTTATACCCGGTGGACTTCTCCTACTCTTGAGCCTATTTTTGGGTTGAACACCAGGTTCAACAGAGGAGAAGCAAAAACCGAAGAAACATTTTGCAAAGAATCAAGTTTTGCCATGATAATGTATAACCGTGAACCGCGAGTATAACTAGCGGCTGTAGCTTTATCACTCCTGCAGTAAAATCACGAGAGCAGAAAGGACAATCTGCGTGAATGAGACACACGAAATGCAAGTGAAAACCATTGCTACAAGTGCGTCTCACATCTAATTTCAATACTACTGGTTTCTGACAACTTTGCCACACACACACGTAGATAAGAACAAGTGAGATGATCTCCCTGTTTTAACTTGAACTTCTTTTTGCGTATATTGCACACACATTCTAATATAGTATTGTCTCCAGCGT
>JAVXUP010004422.1:10000-32669 GCA_033070095.1 Escallonia herrerae | reverse complement strand
GATTACTTCTAGAATACTCTTCCACTATTCTAGAGATACCTCCCTACTCTAGAATATTCACATATTTACAAGAGACCAAGTGTGTAGAAATATCATGAACCTTCCGGAAGCCTTGCCCACACAATGCCAAGTAAGCGTCCATTAAGCATCTCGTAAGCGCCTAATGAGCGTCTGCATGGCGTAACCTCTAAAAATCTGCCTCCTTAGCAAACGGTCCGTGACATTTGGCAACACTTATCCCATTCAGATAAGTACCATTTAAGGTATTCATCTCTGCTGGCCCCAAAAGCACAAGACCTCCAAACACAAACTATCCCTGGTAAAGCCCTGTTGACAGCCCCATGGAGGAGAGCCACAATATCGGGAAAGATTGGACAATGCATTTCCACGATCACCCACTTCCAAAGTCATTGAAGCAGACAGCTGAGTTGGGCCAGAGGCAAGGCCCTTGTATCTATCAGCGGAACCACTGCACTAACCAAGCTCAGTAAGAAGACAGAAACTATGCTTGTGAACACATACCCAGGGCCCTTGTATCTCCAAGCTCAACAAAAGTCTCCCTCTCATTGGTAATTCTGCTTTCTAACCCAAAGATAGGCTCTCCGTGTTTTCTACTTGGAGATAGATGAAGCAAGATTAATGTGTTGTTTCAGGGTCTCGATAGGGTGCGGCTCACTTTAAGCCAGCATCAGTATGTTACAGCAGACACCGCATCTTACAAGAAAGGGTACGATGACATGTAACCGCAGCCACATCAACATCGGTACACTATATTTCCCTTCTTCTTCAGATTCTGACTAATACCTCCCCTTCTTTGTGTATCTGTGCGTGACTATTAATATACTTCTTTTAAGGTGGATGAGAGGGGGCATTAACCGTTCATATTTAAACTTCAAAGGGGTGTGCACTCTTGAGCATCATCAAAAGACAAGCTCAACTTGGTCTAAATCTAATTCTAAGAATGCACTGGTGGATAATCAAACTAGTTCTTCTTAAAGGGTCCTTTTTTGGTCAAAACTCAGGGCATGCGTTAGTCCGCGGGATTTACAAACACCATCTCTAGGCTGCTACCCTATGACTCGCTCCCACTTTTGTTAAAAACCTAAAAGTTGTTTTAAGTAAAAACCAATTTTTTCAAATCCTAGGTAGGCATAATAGAATGAGATCTAGAAAGTACCACATATAATAAACAATATGATAAACCCAATTATAAACCAAAAGGAAAAAAACATCCCTTAGAACAAAATTTTAAGATACAAAAGGCAGCAGATCCTTTTATTCTAAATATAACCTCAGTAGATCCACAACAAAGAACAAATTATATACAAGTATAGAAAGATGCAGCAGTAGCAAATTTTATTACTAAACAAGCTGATAATTTAGAAACCGGTGAAGAAATGATACGTTATATGATGCAATTTTTAGGTCCAATAGCCAAAGCAAATTTTGAGGAATGGCAACGAGCCTATCCCAATGATTTAAAAGAAATGGCCGATTTAGGACCAAATCCATACAATTTTGTAAACACTATACAACTAATTTTAACAGGAAGAAATCCTAATACAGGAGATGCTACTATACAAAATGAAGCAGCAAGACGGTTAGAACAAGTACATTTATACAATTGGCATAATATAAAACCTTTTATGCAAGAATACTATTACTTTGCATCCCAAAGTGGGAATATTTATAACAAAACAGTTATAGATAAATTTTTAAATAAATTACCAGGAGCTTTAGGTAGAGAAATAAATGATACGATTAGAAAGGCTTATGATGATGACCCTCATAAGAAACCTGCCTTTTCTTTAGGTAGTGTCTTTGAACAGGTCATAGAAATTCTAGTCTAGTCTCTAAATGTACAAACATACAAATTTCTAGACAACTTAAAAATGAAACAAGTTTTTGTAAAGAAATTTATACACCACAACACTATGGTCAAGAAGAATCAAGACCAAGATACACTAGAAGACCTTTAAGAAAACAAAGACAACCTAGAAAAACTTATTATTTACGTAAAAGTAGGGCTCGAAAACCTTTCTTAAATCCTAGACATGTACGCAAATAAGATAATAGATGTATTTACAAAAACAAAGTAACTTGTTATGCTTGTGGAGAACCAGAACACTTAAGTTCTAGTTGTCCGCGTAAACAAAATAATAATACATTTAAAACTATGATAGTAAATAATACAAATGAAGATTTAGTAGAAGTCGATGAAACCTTAAGTGATACAGAAAGCATTTATAGTATCAAATCTATAGAAGAATATGTAGAAGATACAATTTCTTTAAGCAGCGATGAAGATGAAGACCATCTTCCTGTTGAAACAACAGACCAGTTAGACATGTTTATAAATTCTTTAAAACAATCTAATGTTTATAACTTTATGTTAAACCACCTGAACACAATTTGATTAGTCAAGACACTTGCATACGTCAGTGGGAAATCGGAAAGGGAATAGATACAAACTCTTGTTATATATGTCAATGGTACCCAGCCATTAAGGTAAGATGCAAATGCAATTTATGTTACAAAGAAGCATGTACTAAATGTTTAAAACAAAATTTTAATTTAGATCTTACCAATACATCTACTTCCAAAACTAAATCTAATACTACTTACTATGACAAAAATATTAATAGACGACTAGAGTATTTAGAACAAAAAGTAATACAAATCGAAGAAAACCTTTCAACACTTAGTCAGACAAATCTCGAACTTGTTACAACAGAAATACCTAGTAAACAATTAATGCAAGATTTTAATATTGATAAATTTTGTACTAAAACAAGATTTAACAATCTTATAACAGTAAGAGTACAAATTAAACATCATAAAAAACATGTAGAAACTAATGCAATAATTGATACAGGATGTACAATTACAGTAATTGACCCTTCTCTTATAAATCCTGAATATGTCCAAACTTTAGAAACTCCTATTACTGGAGTCGGATTTTCTAATACCCCCATACATTATGACAAATTCATTACAAATGCTTCTATTACATTCCTTACTCCTTGCAATACCCAGTCGCACCCATATTTACTAAAGCATGCTGTATCAATTATTGTTCCAATGAAGGCAAAATTATATTTTGTATTGTTCATAATGAAGGCAAAATTATCTTAGGACTTAACTTTCTTTTAGCCTCAAATAATACTATTACTTTTTCAAAAGACTTTTTTCAAATTTCTCAACATCTTATTCAGACCCCTATTAACATTGATACACCATCAGAGTACGCTCGCAAGTGTGGTGGGACTTATATACACATTAAAGACAAAAATATATGTTCTAATTGCAGTAATGGAAAAACAAACTGCTGTTTAAAGAACGTTGATATTACACCTTTTGATGATATGTTAGAAACAATAGACGAATTAAAATTAGATACAGATCCTTATAATAGTTGTAGACTTAGTTACAATTTAATACATCAGTTTACTAATAAGTCTGATATTCTTAAAGCACTTGAAACATTACCTTTTTTAGGAGAAATCCCATAAAAAGATGGGATTTGAACAAAATATATTGCAAACTAGATATAATCAATCCAGACTATATAGTTAAGACAGCTAATATAGAAGCAAGTAGCTTAGACACTGATGATTTTAAAATGCATATTAAAGAATTAACACAATTATAATCAGACCAAGCAATAGTCCGCATAGATCAGTGGCATTTATTGTTAGAAATCATGCAGAACAAGTTAGAAACAAAAGTAGGATGGTTATTATTAATTACAAAAGATTAAATGACAATATTAAGGATGACAGCTATAATATTCCTAATAAGACATTTCTTTTAAATAAAATACAAGGTAAGAAGATATTTAGTAAGTTTGATTGTAAATCAGGCTTTTATCAAATTAAAATGTAGCCCAATGATATTAAATGGACTGCATTTACAACCCCAGAAGGCCTATATGAATGGATAGTTATGCCATTTGGTCTTAAGACAGCCCTAGTATCTTCCAAAGAAAAATGGATGATATTTTTAGGGAATACAATGATTTTATTTTAGTCTATATCGATGACATCCTTATCTGTAGCAAAAATGAAACAGAGCATTTATCTCATTTAGATTTAGCCTTTAAGCTTTTTGAAAAACATGGTTTAATTCTTAGTAAAAAGAAAGTAGAGTTATTCAAGAAAAATGTAAAATTTTTAGAAATGGAAATAGGTAACGGAAAAATAAAATTACAAGAACACATTGCTAAGAAAATTTTAGATTTTCCTAACAAACTAGAAGGATTAAAACAAATACAAGCCTTTTTAGGTCTTGTCAACCAACGTATATATTTTAAAGACCTTGGTAAATTAATTGGACCTTTATACAATAAAACAAGAAAGAATGGTCAGAGACACTTTAATAATGAAGACATTAATTTAGTTAAAACAATAAAAGAAAAGGTAAAACAACTACCTGATCTATATTTGCCGTTAGATTCTGATTATTTAATAGTCCAGACAGATGGATGCAAAGAAGGATGGGGAGCAGTTTTATTCTGCAAACCCAATAAGTATAGTAATAAAAAGGAAGAACGTTTGTGTAGATACGCTAGCGGTAAATACAAAGAAAGTAATCAGTATTTGACAAGTTTAGACTATGAGCTTTTAGCTATTATATATGCCTTAGAACACTTTAAAGCACTCTTAATTAGTAAACATGAGTTTTGTATCAGAACGGATTGCGAAGCAATTGTTCGTTACAATAAAAATAAAGATTCTAGATATACAAATAGATGGGTTAAATTTTTAACAACCCTTAGTAATTAACGATTAGACAAGATAGAGTGGCAACACATCAAGGGTAAAGACAATACTTTAGCTGATTTATTGTCACGAAAACTCTTACAATAAATTTTGTGTTTCTTTTATTCTTTTCAGGATGACTCCATTTAAAGCCAGACTCTATCTTCGACAGATAATGAGAAGGATTTTAAGACTTGAGAAACACTTTACCTTTTTAGAAAATTTTGAGACAAACGGTGAGGAAGAGTTAGAAATTTTCAGACAATCTCGTATGAAAGCTACTAAAGATTTCATACAAGAATGTAGGGACGAAGCCGATTGGCTTGGCGGAGTCTATTGTCGATAAATGTTTCTTAAAACAAGTATCTTTGTCTATATCTTTGTACTAATTCAAGACAAGTTTATCTATATCAGACAAGTTCTTTGATTACTTTGCAGGTCATGGCGTCCTTTTCGGGAGGAAAACCTCCTTGGCAAAAGAATACACCTAGTCAGGCTCATTTTCCGAATCAGACAACACCTCATTTTCCAATTCTTTTTCCGTCTTATGTAGACAATTCTGGTAGGAGTCGTATTAATTACGACAAAAGTAATTTAGGTGTCATACAATTAGGTAGTCGTTTTCAAATTAAAGACCCTAAGATTTGTTCTCTTCCTATAGATCAAGTTACTTTACTAAACAACATCTGGCAAGCTTTTATTAAGAAAGACAACAACTGGATAGTAAACTCTTTAAATGGCTTAGCAGCCTATTTTTATAAACTAAAAGACACTCGACGCTTTCAGTTTTATTGCGTCTTTAGAGGTAGACAACCAGGAATATACAAACACTTTCCAGAGGTAATGACCCATGGTGTAGGAGGTTATGATAAACCATGGTTCAAAGGTACACAAACCTTTGAAGAGTCACACAAGTTAATGCGAGATCATTATGGTCTCAATTATTTTATAAGTCCTTTATGCACAATCCCAGATAATACACTTACAACTTCAGGTCCCATACCTTCTTCTCCAGGTTCTCAATTTTGTCAGAACTGTAATGTATTAATAAAACACTATCATGATTTAAAAGTATCTTCAGACAAATTAGCCTTAGAAAAAATACAACTAGAATCCCAGATTTCTGAATTAAAAACCAAATTACAAGTTTTTGAATTAGACACCCTGGATTGGCGAAAAAAGTATTTAAACAAAGTCGCCAAACAACCCTATATTTCTGGTATTAAAGAAATATCTAGTCCTGTTCTACAGGTAACAGGTAAAGACTACTCAAATCCTGTGACAGCTGGAGGTTTGCTTAAAATCTCTGAAAAACCCATTAGTTCAGGAGAATTCACTACTAGTCCAGCTTCACCGGCAGCTGGTAAAGACTTATCAAGTCCGGACCCCTGTCCGTTTGGGAAAAACAGAAAAAAGAAGACAAAAGCATAAAGACAATAAAAAGAAGTTAATGGCTGATGCAATTAAAAAACAAACCGCAGAGATGATTTATAATATTTTTCAAGATTTCGACAAGCGAAGTATAAAGAAGCAAGACAACCAAGAATTTGCTCAACGGCCATATACAGACTCAGATTATCAGAAATTGGACCAAGAACTTGATCAAGTACTGAAATCCTCATCTGATGACTCGACCACGGCCACTTCAGACAAAAGGACAAGCAAAGGCAAAGAAAAGGCTACAGACGGAACGTCTTAGTGGACTCTTGGACAAGATCAAGATGAATCGATGACGCAGACAATAAGACAAAAAAACTTTCGGCAAGTTTCAGAAGACACGTAGCCAGCAACTTCCTAGAAATTTCCTAGCAGACAAACAGAATCACTTTAAGATCGCACTCGGAAGAGAAGACAAATAACTTTTTGAATGGCAGAATGTACTGTACATCTTTTGACAAATTTGCCAAAAGATAGTATGATGTAACTTTTACTTTATTAGTGCGCCTTTACTTTATCTGTAATTATGTAAAGTAAAAGACAGCTGTATAGCTTTAGGAGATTCCTTTTTTCTCTTCTGCCTATATAAGCAGGGCAGACCCTCAATTGTAAGTAGAATGCCTTCACTCGAGATCAATAGAATACTTTCTTTGCTCTCAATCTCTCTCAACATTTCTGCTGATGTTCACACACTGATCAAGTAAAAGCTCAAGTAATTTTCTTTACGCTTTCAAGTAAGATTCTCTTCCCTTCTACTCACATAGTTTAGTTATTCTGGGGTGAACACGCTCTAGTGGTGAAATGTTTTCTATAAATTGAAAAAGAAACATTCTTTCAAAACCTAACATGTTTAAAAACAGAATATAGATGTTAGGACTTAGAGAGTTTATGGCACTTAGTTAAAAATAAGAGACTCTGCCTTATTTAGGTTTTCAAAACGATTCTGCTTTCTCAACCAAAACTAGATCTCATTCTATTATGCCTACCTAGGATTTGAAAAAATTGGTTTTTTCTTAAAACAACTTTTAGGTTTTTAACAAAAGTGGGAGCGAGTCATAGGGTAGCAGCCTAGAGATGGCGTTTGTAAATCCCACGGACTAAAGCATGCTCTGAGTTTTGACCAAAAAAGGACCCTTTAAGAAAAACTATTTTGATTATCCACCCGTGCATTCTTAGAATTAGATTTAGACCAAGTTGAGCTTGTCTTTTGAAATTTTGAAACTTAAATCAACAACCAGACTCTCTTCCTTTTAAGTTTTTGCCATACCATCTCTAAATCGATCCTCTATTCCGCTGCATTTTTAAAAAATGTTATCTTTTTACCATCAATCGGTAAAGAGTTGTCCAACCGGGGACACGTTTTCTTCCCAAAAACACTCAAACAAATTGGTATATCGGCTGGAAACCAGACGTCAAAATGGCCTCGCCAGGCACCCCCCTTACTGGGTGTAAACGATTGGTGTAACAACGCCAAAGTACCGTTTGTTTACCTATTTTTTGGCCTTAAAATGTTTTCCTACCGGCACAACCCCCGATTCTAGTATCAGAGCCTAAAACGTTTTTTAACGTAAGACTTTGATGAAAGAAAGTTTCTTTAGTAAAGGAGAAAATTGAGTAACCCAAGAGCAAGTAGCCCTTTTTAATCAACAAAACATTAGTAACAGTAGACCAGTGAATCCTTCCTTTTACAGTGATTATACTGAAGATCTTATTACATACAATTCTACGCCTGAAGAAAATACAATTCAATTTAATCGTTTTTATACTGCTTTAAATCGAATACATTATGTTAATGATAGATTAAAGTTACTTATGCAACTAGGTAGACTTAGATCTGTTCCTAGACCTTTACAGACTTATAAAATGAGTTGGTAGAGAATTAAATGTGGTGAGAGAAATAGAATAAAAAAGTATAAAAACTATAAATATATAAAAATACCTACAGAATCTTTCCTAATTTGGAAGTGATCAATTTTTGTGGGACGGCCCAAAAAGGAAATATGATCAGTTTTTTAGGGACGGAGGGAGTAATTGCTAAATTAACTCCAATACTTTTGCAAATTTGTTGCAAAGTAAAATATATCTCTAAGGGACACATGTTTTTATTTGACTTTTTTTGCACATTAATTCATTGACTATTTTCCATTTCCACGGTTACCCATCTATCATAACATTCCTAAAATATTTAAAGATGGAGAGTTATTATTTCTAAAAAGGAAGACTTCAGAGGGAAACAAATTTTCTTCCTATCACTAAACCAATATTTTTGCATTTATCACTTTCCATTTTGAAGTCTCCAAAGACATTTTTGAGCTATGTCTATTATCTCCTATTCTATAGCATGAACAATTGAATACTTTTGAAAATCCAAAATTTTAACCTCATGTTTCTTAACACAAAGTATTGAATGCTGAAAAGAAAAAAAAAAGGGAACTTTTTGCCTCCTATCTGATTAGTTTTAGTTTATTTTTTGGGATTTATCTTTGAGTACAAGTTATTCATGTATAATATTCACAAAAAGGCAAAAAGCTCTAAAGTTTCTCATACTTGTCCCCAAATCATATACCCCTCCATATTTCCTTACTCTTTCTCATCTGCACCTCACACGGCTTCATGCTACTATCCTCTCCTTCCATGCTACTGCTATGAAGAGGTTTTTGTTCTCAATTTCATATATTGCTTAAATTCTAATGTACTCTAACTTTAGAACATATACTTTTAATTCATGATTCATATTCTTTTGTCGTTTTTATGGTGCTTTTCTAACATCTTTGATTACATACACCGTGAATTGATTAGAATATGTTCTACAGAAATGAAAGCAATTCCTCCCATAGTATGGCCATTCTATTCTATTTATCATCATTCCAAAGTCTATTCTGCAAGCTTTATTATGTTTTCTACATTCTATTTACATTGGTGACGAAGTTCGACTCTTTAAGCGACAGAATGATGTGAATAAGCATAAGAAAATGTTACGTATATATTTTATATAATTAGGTGTATATGTACCCATAAATCTTATTTTTCTTCTCTTAATAACTTTTTTCTCTCTACTCTAATCAGCAAACCGTTTGTTTTTTGTTCAAGAGGAGACGGAAAGGCTTGGAGGCAAATTTTAATCCCAATCAATTGGAAATAATGCAGTTCAATCATGTTTGATGCATTGTTAAATAGCTAAACTTTATTTCATGATTCAATCATTAAATAGTTGCCTATTTTTTGAATGCTTCATATTTTTCTTGACACAAAAATAGTTGCCTATTTCTTGAATGCTTCATATTTTTCTTGACACAAAAATAGTTGCCTCTTGTTATTACAACTAACTCCACTTTTTTTATTAAGTTGTCAACTGAAAGTTTCAAATTTAGTGACAAGTTTATTTAAAAAGTATATATTTTCCCTATAGCACTTGCTAATGAGTAAAATTAAGCAACAATTCCAAACATAAAATTAATATGGGAGACTATGTGTAATACCCCAGATTTGTAGCTTTTATGTGAATACTAAATAGGAAAAAATAGAATAAAATAATATGTTTTGACTTAGAGTTGATTAAGGACCTTAGAAATTTGATTGTAAATCTTTTTAGCGATGAAATTAGTATTTGATTTATTCAGTGCTAATGTGATTCAATTAGATATTAAAATAAATATTTAAGTTATATTGTGATTACATTAGTAATGAAGACTTTTAGTTGTGCTTTAATTACAGTTGCAATTAGGACTTTAAGTCATATTAGAATTACATTAGCTAAGTATATAAGGTTAAGGAAGACATAAGAGTCTTCATAATTTTGAGACAAAGGAGAAAAGAGAAAAGAGCTAGAGCATTCTTGTGGATATTCAAGCAAAAAAAAGGTTGTGGTTGATCGAAGATAAAGAGATTATTCACGAAGTTAGATTCAAAATTATGAGGTAAGGGTTTTATGCATTCAAAGTTTTTGATATAACACATGTCATTACAGTTTTTAGTTATTATTACTTTGTATTCGTTTTGTTTTTTGTAATTGTTATATCCCGCTTCCTTTGTTATCGGTGCCGGTAAATTCCTCCGGCTCAAAGCAGACTCGTTTCATACATGGGTCAAAGCATAATTTTTTCACTGTTTTCGGCCCCTCTCTGTGTAACCAGTTTCATTCATCACTTTAAAAAGGGAAAAAAAAAAGATGCAACTGCATATACAGTGCCAATTTCGCGTTAAAGATTTTTCATCATAGTACTTTTCAGATTCATATCATCATATACTCCATTTTCTTTTTCTAGCTTTGCAGGAAACCCACACTGCCAGGGAGGCACGTGATATCATCACGCTACCATGTGTCGCCTTCTAGGTGGTTCCTTCTCTTTTAAAAATTTTATCGTTTTTCGTGCCTTTAGTTTTCACCCAAAATTTTCTTTTGATGATTTCTCATTCATTCGATCTCCGGTTGAGATGATTTTCGTTTCATTGAATTCGTATTTTCGTTCTCTTCAGTTTGAGTCTACAATGACTATTTTTGGACTTCGAATGAATATCCGTTACATTTATCAAATTACTTTATGGGTGATATTTGTGTTTAAAGGCCACTTTTGATTATCGTGACTTGCGACGGCTGCGATATTCGACATGGTATAATTATAATTTCTGATACTTAATAATAAGCAATTGTCTATGTGAACTCACAAGTTTTGTTAAATTATGTTTGATATTCGGATTGTTGATAATTTAACCCTCTTTTGCTCACTTTTGTTATTTGTTGTGAAATTTGATTGAGTTATCAAAATTCCTATTTGTTGGCTCTATTTGCTAACTCAAATTTGGTATTTGTTTTTAGCTCTTTGTGTGTAAAATCTCTTATTGGGCAATTCGTGCTCACCCCTTAGTTTCTGTTTCGTTCCCCCATTCCAGGCCAAGAGTAGAACAAAGGGTGATATATTAGTACTACAATAGAATTTGGTGTTCACAATTGGAAGAATTAGATGCTATGAATTTTAGATGAACTCTTAGTTTAGTTTATTTTTACTTTGGATTCAGATAATTAGTCTGAGGGATTTTAATTAGGTTTTGGATTACTTTGAAGTTAAGTATTTCAGATATCGATGATTATGTTTATGGTATTTTAGATGCCCTGCTCTACCAATACGATTATCACGTTTTGAACACGATTGGATTTTGGTTTAAGGATGTGTTCGGGCCCTCAGGTTCGGCATTACACCATGACGACAATTTTTGCGCCATATCTTATTTCTTAGGAAACAATAATTGAACTATAATGTCGAAATCGGTTTACTTACATATGCTATTACCCATTGTATTGTTTACTACCAATTCTTGGAATTTCGAAACTTTGTTACTATGTTATGTGGATGAAATTTTAGTACCTGTCATACGCTCCCGTGTGCAAGGTACGAGGTCAAAACTAGTTAAACAAATGGAGAAGTGCTCATAAGGCCGGTTTTAGTTTCTCCCTGAAAGCCTAAACCATACATAATTTAGACTGAACTATTCATCTTCCTTTGGTTGTTCACTCATAACTCAACACAACGAAAATCACATAAATACATGAAAATTTAATATTGTTTTAGATAGGTTATGCTTTGAATTTCTCTCTCTGGCAACCAATTTGACAACTGTCAATTACGTGCACCCTATTTGGTATTTTATTTTTATTTTTTTCTACAACCGGAAACACTTGAATTGCAGAGGCTTTCTAGTAAGATGCAGTAACCAATCATCCTATACCCTAAGATGTAAGCTATAGTGTAAATTTGAATAATTTACCACATTTTCGAAAGGCATTGGTACAATTTCTGCCAAACAAAAATTCATTTTTACTTCCATGCAACACCCAATAGAAAATTGGCTCAATTTAAAACCCATTTGTAAATGACATAACATCCTTCAATGAGAAAGGAAACTTGAGTTCACCACCAGCAAATTGTTTTGTATCCCACATGGTTAAAATGTGTGGCCCACAAACAAATTGTTGGATTTTACCCTAAACCTTGTCATTATATTGACATTGCTTCTCGATTTAGTAATATTGCACAGTTCATTAATTGGTCATGTATGTTTTTCTTTTATCTCTATATTTTACATAATTTGAGTTATGTGTATAAACATGTTCATATGCGGAAGTTAGAGATCATAAGAGACATACAATATACTAAATATGCTCATAACCTCAAATGAGACTTTTTTGAATATCTTGCAAAGGAAAATTTTGCAGATTATTACTAATAAGGACTTGAACCAAAATTTCGGGACTAAAGTGAAATTTCAGTTATTTACCTGTGTTAACCGCAATTAATACGTCGTGAATAAGGTCATGACATAACGTAATCATTCTAGAATCCTTGGACCTAGGAAAGGAAGCCCTTAAAGATCCCCCTCCTAGCCTGAACTGAAAATTTTGCAGATAATATAGGCTCATAACAGGAACTCGACGGATCTTCTTTAATCAATGGATCCGTAAATGTGCTCAATCTTTCCCCACTTACATTCCACCACCTAGTTTGTGTCTCATCTCTAATCTCCGTATTCAAACTCTTAACGTCTATGTCTAGCACGACCAACCTATATTGTGTAGAAGACTTTCCCCAGAATTAACCGTACAATCTTTACATACGCCCGGTAGAATCTATCCTGTACAATGAGACCCTCAACATATCCTCTCAAAGCCTCCACATTTCTCCGTCGTGCCAATATAAATTTCGTCATGTTAACAACTTCTCCCTGTGGAAAAATTCCTTGTACAATTCCTTCCATATCCTCAAAAAGTTCCTTCAAGATAAAGTCTGCTAGTCCTAGCTGAGGACTGAGGAGCATACACCCTGATTATATAGATAGTCTCCACTTTTAATACCAATGAAATTTTACAACCCTTCCTCTAACATCCACAACCTCATTTCCTAGGCTTTTATGTACAATCACTCGATTGTTTATACTCCTAACCTTGTATGTGTACCTCCATCTATGACATGCTCAATCCATCCCCCTAGACTTTTCTCCTGACCACCTAGTCTCCCGAAGAATTGTTATGTTCTCCTCATCGAATGAACTAGCTCCTTAGCTTAAGTAGCGTCCCAAGTTTTTAGAGGTGCGTAGCATTAATTGTTTATAGGAAATATTGCGATGGATTTATTTTGGCCATTGGGATCATAATTGTTTTCTACATTTTGGAATAAAGTTGTGGGCCAAAATGTAATTGTAAGAAGATACTTGGGATAGAGTGCAATTCAAAAAACCATTGCGCTCATCCACTTTGGAGTGCAAAGCCTTGCCTCTAGTCATCGCATTGAGGCGCCAACCTAATGCCCATTGACAATTCTGGAAGCACCCCAGATGCAGGTGTGACACATAGCTGAAGGCGAAATGCCTAGTATTACACCTAATTCAGTTGGATTCATGTTCATGAAACGTGACTGCATTTTTAGCTGGCCATTACCCTATTGCAACCCTCCTCTTTATTCAGGCACGAGACAGACTACGAGTAAAAGATACGACTTAAGCACGACACAGGCGGAACTATACGATTAGAACATACAATTTACGCACACAAGCGAACAAGTCCTTTAAGTAGGCAGGCATAGATGTAAGAAAAGGAAAAGAGTACCTTCATATTGAACAACTCTGGATGGAGTTCCGAGAGACAAGTAGTCATCGTCCTCCCATCTCATTGTAATCTTTATTTGGTACCACCTAATGCAAATGCAGATGCATACAATGAATCGAAATTCATTTAATTATTACTCAATGGAGAAAAGTGCGAGAGCACAGCAAAAGATTTACACATTACCCTTGCTGGAAGAGGTCGAGATTGTGAAAGCGGTGAATATAGATGGCAATCTCATGAACGGCCTCAAAGGTTTGGGTCCGCACAGGCTTGAACTTTGGGGGCTTGAACATTTGGGGCTGCGGTAGAGGAGGCAGAGGCTTGGCATCGAACCTGGGCTTCAGGGTTTTGTGATTGTTGTTGAGACCAGCTATAATCCATCTAAGACGCCGTAACATAACTGATTCCTAAGGTAGTTCACCGCCGTACCTGAATTTCGCATCCCTCCTGTTTCCCCTTAAAACCCTAAGTTTGATTTGGTTGGGGTAACTTTGGTTGGAATCAAGTTTTCCTGCACAACACGAGAGATGTGGAAATGGGTTGGACTCAAACGACGTCGCGGGGACTTGGCCGGCAAAGACAAACAAGACTAGTCTTTTTTCAGGAGGGTTTCCAAATCCAGGCTGGAGGTTTGACCGAACCGAATGTACTCGGCACGGGAACCTCGCCTCCTCCAGATGTTCGTGTTTTTTGTTTTATATAAATAATATTATTATATTATTATTATTTTCTCGGTTTAAAAAAATTGCGAAAAATCAATGTTCGGAGGCATACACAAACCTGCCCAGCCCCGCCGGGTTGACCTGCTTACATCGTCCCTTGATCTGGCCGGTTCGGGTTCGGAGTCGGATCGCTTAACCATTAGATTCATACTTAGATCCGGTATGAATTGATTGGGTTTTGTCCGGTATGACCGATCCTACGAAAGGCGACCTAAATCTTCGCCGTACTTCCTAGGTACCTAAATTAACTCAACTTCTTTTAGCTAAATGTGTTTAGAACTCTACCCAGTGTTATAAAAAGCGCGCCTAGGCGCTAGGCGCTCCCAGGCTCGCATTCGGCGCCTCGCCTAGCCTAGGCTCAGCGCGTTCAAGAAGGCGCGCGCCTAGTGCGCCTAGGCGCCTGGGCACCAGGCGAGCAGCGGTGGTGGAGGCGCAAATCCAGGCGCCTATCTTGTAGCCGTTCAATTGGGCTTCACATGGGCCGTCGATTTGTCTTCAATATGAAAACCCCCAAATCAGCTGTCACGATTTCTCAGTCTCACACTCACATCTCACAGTCTCAATCTCATCTCGCCAATCGCATCTCCCCTCTTCAACGAATCTCCGGTCGTCGCCGTCGCATCTCCCCTCTTCACCGAATCTCCGGTCATCGTCGTCGCATCTCCCCTCTTTGTCGGCCATCAGCTGTTCCAGCCGCTAGCGCTGCTTCGGAGTTCAGCCACCGCTGCACCGCCATTGCTGTCCTCCTTGCCATTGCTGCTCTCTCTCGGGTGAGCAGTGATCTTCTTGCCTTTTCTTTTTTCTTCATACACTGTCCAGTCTGTCCCCCCACTCCCCCCATCAGTCTTGGCTGTGTTCATCAAGCTTCAGTAGTGGCAGATTGCATAATATGAATTGAATTGGGATTGAAATTAATTTGAATTGAATTGCTTCTTACTTGAATCATGTTTTTTATTGTTCTCTACTTCAAATAACTTTTGACCCTTAATTGATATATGTGCATTTAAGCTGATTTAGTGTTAGGAATATAATTCAATTGTAGGAATATACATGTCGACGACGCCGACGACGCCTAGTACGGATACAAAGGACCCAGCTTGGAAATATGGACGTATCTCTAATCCAAGCGACAGAAATGCAGTCACTTGTAATTTTTGTAATAAAATTACAAAGGGCGGTATTGATTGACATAAGCAACATCTTGCTGGAGGTTATAGGAATGCTTCAACGTGCCGAGAGTGTCCAGAACATGTTAGAGATGAGATAAAAGAATTGCTAAAGTCTGTCAAAGAAAAGAAAGAACTAGCGAAGTGCATCCCTGATTTTGATAATGTTTTCAATGATGAAGAAGAGGACGAGGGCGACGATGTAGTTGAGATATTGAGAAAAAAGGGAGTTTCATCGACCGGGAGTTCCTGTCAATCTTCTCGTAAGAATCCTAAGGCTAAGGGTCCAATGGACGTGTACTTCACCCCGGACCCAGAAGAGGTAGTGACAAAGAGAAAGATGAAGCAATCCACGGTGTTTGAAAGTGAAAAAGCAAAAAAGGAGATGAGAAATTGAGCTTGTAGTGCAATAGCAAGATTTTTTTATGATGTGGGGATTGCATTCAATGCCGTGAACTCTGACAGCTTTTCAGCCATGGTTGAAGCTATTGGGCAGTATGGTCCGAGTTTGAAGCCACCAAGTTATCATGAGATTAGGGTTACCCTACTACAGAAAGAGGTGGATAATAAGCGTAAACTGATAAAGGATCATGAAGAAGAATGGGAGAAAACCGGTTGTTCGATTATGTGCGATGGTTGGAAGGACAAGAAAGAAAGGACTTTGATTAATTTTTTAGCGAATAGTCCTAGAGGAAGTTTGTTTCTTGAGTCTGTTGATACTTCCGAACATTCGAAGACCGGAGACTTGATGTATGACTTGATTAAGAAGACTATCGAGAAGGTCGGGCCGAAGAATGTGGTTCAAGTTGTCACTGACAGTGCCTCAAACAACGTAAAGGCAGGTTAGTATATTTTTAATAAATGTACAATATTATTAGCTACTAGATAGTCTGTCTGACATTTAATTTCTTAATTTATTTTTTGCAATTTTATATGATAGGCAAGTTATTGGAGCGTGATTTTCCACACTTGTTTTGGACACCATGTGCTACGCATTGCATTGACTTGATTTTAGAGGACATATTTAAGTTACCTAAGATGAAGTCAACATTTCAAAAGGCTCTTGCTTTGAATGGTTACATATATAATCGCTCGGGTGTTGTAAACTTGTTAAGGAAATTTGCAAGAAGAGAGTTGCTTAGGCCTGGAAAAACGAGATTTGCAACTGCCACTATCACTTTGTCAAGGATTCATGAAGAGCAAAATAACTTGAAAAAAATGTTTACATCGGAAGAGTGGGCCAATAGCAAATGGTCAAAGGAACTACAAGGCAAAAGAGTGGCAAAAATAGTATTAATGCCTTCGTTTTGGAACAATGTTGTATATACTTTAAAGGTAGCATGCCCTCTTATTCCGGTACTTAGATTGGTTGATGGTGAGAAAAAACCTCCAATGGGATACATTTATAAGGCAATGGATAAAGCTAAAGATGCTATTGCAAATGCTTTTCAAAGGAACGAGTTGAAGTACAAGGAGGTTTATGAGATCATTGATAGTAGATGGAGTGTTCAACTCCATCGTCCTTTGCATGCAGCTGGTCATTTCTTGAACCCGGAGTACTATTACTCTACCCCAGATGTTGAGAGTGATGAAACAGTTATGACGGGTTTGTATGATTGCATTCAAAGGTTGAACCCTGATATGGCAGTACAAGATGCAGTTGACACTGAATTGAGTAAGTATAAGAGAGCGGAGGGTCTATTTAGGAATTCCATGTCAAAGAGGATGAGAGATAGAAAAGCACCAGGTACTAATTTTTGTTTTTGTTTTATAGTGCTCATTCTAACGTATAAATTAATGAATAGTTACTTCACTTATTAGTTTTGCAATTTTCAATTATTGAACAGCGGAATGGTGGGCTTCGTATGGATCATCAACGCCTCACTTGCAAAAGTTTGCAATAAAGGTTTTGAGTCTCACTTGTAGTGCGTCTGGCTGTGAACGTAACTGGAGCGTTTTTGAGCATGTGAGTCCAAGTTATAATCTAATAATAAAGTTTTATGCTAAAATTCGTATTTATTTCATACTCAATGACTATTAATCAATTTGTGTATTGTACTTTACAGCTTCATAGCAAAAAAAGGAATAGACTTGAACAATGTCGCTTGAATGATTTGGTGTTTGTGAAATACATACAATAGAGCGTTAAAGCGACGATACAATTCACGTGACACAATTGATCCTATTCTATTGGATAATATCGATGAAAGTAATGAATGGTTGCTTGGGAGGCCGGATGAAGATGCAGACGAAGACGGTGACGTGTTTGAAGGTGACCCTTTAGGTGGCACAGAGCCGAACTACCATTCGAGGTCAACAGCAAGAAGTGTAAGGTCGTCATTAGATAGGACTCCGGCTGCTGCCACATCAAGTAGATCTACTCCTTCAGCTCACCTGGTTGACGAAGAAGACGAAGTCGAGGAGGAATCTCTACCGGACTTGGAGCCTATGATTCCATTTGAAGAAAACGTTGTTGCCTTGGCCCTTAGCGATGATGAGGATGTTGGTGTTATGTTCACTTAGTGTTTGGTGATTTGTTATTTTTAGTGGATTTAAGACTTATCTTATGTTGGTAACTTGTTAGATTATGATGCGATGGAATTTGAAACTTTTTCTAGTGTTTGAAAGTTTGTTAATTGTCATGTTTTTTTTAACATAATTTATTGTTTTTGTGTATTATTATTATTATTATTATTATTATTATTATTATTATTATTATTATTATTTATTTTAATATTGCGCCTCGCTTCGAAAAGGCGCGCGCCTGCGCCTTGCGCCAAGGCTCCAGGGACCTTTTGCGCCTTAGGTGCGCCTGCGCCTTTAACAACACTGACTCTATATGACTAACACTTACTAATTGTCTTCGAATTTTACGTAAAATAGAGTCTCAATTTCAATAAAATCCTATTACTATCAGACTCTTATTAATCTTAGGATTCTAATAAAATCCTATTACTATCAGACTTTTATTAATATCAGGATTCTAATAAAAATTTGTACTTCATCTTTTTCAAATCGAAACTAAGTCGGGAGGAATGGGAAATAAGTCCAAGACTCCTACCCTAAACCACAACACTTAAGAAAAGAAAAGAGAGAGACTTTAGTCTAGTAGATATGTACCTCGAGACTTGACTCTCCTGGACTGCTCGGTAGGAAACTGGGGTAGATCCACGATGCACGGACTAGTCAAGGAGGGAGTATGGATTCGAAGACCGTTTAGAAATGGACTAAAATGGGTTGGAGATAAATATAGAATGGTGCGCTCTCTCTCTCTAAAAGATTCTTTAGAGTTTTTCCTCCAAGAGGAAAGTCCCTTTTTTATGGTCTAAGTGGCCTTTTTATAGAGGTTTAGGGCTGTGGAAATGATAACAAAGAGATTCTTGTCATGTATATCCCTCCCAAAGGGATAATCTCCTGATTGAAGTGAAATGTCTAAAATGCCCCTTACAGGCCGATTAATCCAACTAAAAATCTTGACCGGCTGGTTTAGTTAAAACCTAGCCGATTTTATCCCCTTCGTAGATATGATTTTTATCCCAAATCCAGGGGTATAAAACACCCCAAATTCGACTTAAACATCACAAAAGAATAAATTAGATTTCGGGAAGCCTCCCCGAATCATTTTTAAATCAAAACAAAATCTCTACATCCTATCAAGACCTTACCCTAAGTTAAACCCAACTGACTGGATTACTGACTATATTGGAATCTGGTCTCTAACTGGACTAGATTCTAAACTTTAAATGGACTGGACTATTTATTGTATTAGACTTAATTAAGTTAAGCTATTACCTATTACTAGGCCTAGACCAATAGTAACGATCAATGTCTAATTAACGATAACAAAGCTCATTGTATAATATATACTTACAAAATAAACTTACAAAAAATTGGGTGTTTACAAAGCCCCTCGATGAGAAGCTCACCCGCGAGCGAACATGACCAAAAATAACACATAATTTTTGCAAAAATGCAAAAAAGACCACAAAATCTATGATTGACACAGAGTTTCACACACATATGAGATCAAACCTTTGCAAAGCTACCTGAGTACTCCAAGAAAAAAAATAGATGAACATAGTTCGAGCACTTGGATAAAGATATTGCTCGAAGCTGGAGTCAACATAACGATGATTGGTCGTCAAGTAATATCAAGAGAACGGTGAAAGTGAACCTTATCTGCAGTCGGAGCCAACATAAATAAAGATTGGTCTTCGAATGAGCGGACTAGAAGGAAAAAAAACTTGTGCTTAAAAGTCGGAGCCAACAATAACAACGATTGCTCCTCTACGGATTAGAGTCGGAGGCAAAACTAATAATGATTGGTCACCACATAAAAGGCGCATTAGTAGAGGTTGAAGCTTACAGTAACAATGAATTTTCATCTAGGAACACTAAATGAAAACTCATGCTTAAGAGCCAGAGCCAACAGTAACAACAGCTGGTCGCTTAGGCATAAGGTGCACCCCTAAAAGCCAGAACCAACAATAACAACGATCCGTCATCTAGAGATACTAAAAAGTTAGTCTAAGAGCCAGAGCCAACAATAATGATGACTAGTCGCTTAGACAAAGACAAGGAAGGGAAACAGGAGCCCATAATAAAGGTGGTTAGTCGTCTAGATGCACCAAAAAACTATGACTAAGAACTGGAACCTACGGTAATGATAATTGGTCGCTTAGCCATAAGGACGCACCTTGAAGCCGGCTAATAGTTTCGAATATTGGTCGGTTAGGGACACGGGAAAACTCACTACTTAAGAGCCAAAGCCAAATGTAAGATGATTGATCTCAGGTGAATGAGGAAGACAGTGTGTCTAGAATCCAGAGCCAAAGTAACGAAGATTGGTTGTTTAGCCGTAAGGAGGTAAGTATAATCCAGAATATGAAGCCAACATTGATGATGATTAGTCGTTTAGATGTAAAAGGAGTCCTTCAAGGACAAGCCAATAATGCAGGAGGTGGTTAACTGCCAAGTGACGGAACTTGGGATAGATCAACTCTTTTATGCAGTTGAATAATAGGATATCTAACCTGAAAAGTCACAAATCCAAACTTCTTTAGAGAAGCCAAACAACTACTCTAAGGCTCAGGGCCATCCCCTAGCTAATCATCCTTCTTCCCTTGGGAAACTGTATCCCCAACTTCCATTACAGTGATTGTTTCTCCAAATGGCGACCCAAAGGTATGCCCTCATGAGCAGGGGCTGGAAACCTCTCAAGGACTAATTTCTTGGCCTTTTTGAGACCTTGCTCGAATATCTCCAGACTATCCTCATCTGCGTCTCCTCACCCATTCTTTTCTGCCGTGCCCTCTAGAAAGTCTCGAATAGCCTTGTCCCTAACTTTGGTCTCGGATCTCTTGGCCTTTTCGTACTTCTTCTCTAGCCTACTGGTTTTGGAGAATAACTCGGCCTTCTCAACAGTCAAGTCCTTGATTTGTTACCCCAGTTCTTGTATCTTAGCCAAGCCCCATCTTTTCTCATGTTCAAAGGTGCTCACCACTTCCCGAGCCATCTCGAACGAATCACGCATTTAGCTACTATAAGCATAAGCTTGAAAAAATGGAAACAATCAATCAAGTATCAAGCAAAGCTTCACGAAGAATTTGCTAAGGATGAAAGTACTTACATTACACGTGGCATGTACATGCGCAAAGGAGAAGGATTCGTGAGTTTGATTCTCAAGAATGTCGTTGTCACCTGGAAGAACTCTAAAGGCTAGGTGCTACTCAGGGACATGGGTATTAGGCGTACCCAGGTTGCCCTTTCTGATCGTCCATCAGGGGCAGAAGATTGGGTCTTCATCTGTATGAACAATCTCCACCACAAAAGGATTGGGCACAAGTCCAAAAGCTCAGGGCTTTTTAGAGGTGGGGGCAGATCTTCCCTTACCTTCTCCTTTTTCTTCCCTCTGGACACTTTCTGTAGCAGTTATAGAAAACCGCCTTTCCCTCATTCACTTTTACCAGCCACTTTCTAAAAAATGCAAAAGAAAAAGTTAGTAAACAAGATTGGAACTTGACAAGCATAACAATGGAAGGAAACCATATGATTCTATCTAAACTGACGACTCTAAGGGGAGACACGCTCGTTGTGGACACTGATGTTCAATCTCCCGAACTCCCCAAAGTTCTTATGATGGGTTTTCAAGGGATAATTCCTCCATATTGCAATTCCTATTCTTTAAGGGGTTCAACAATGTTCAGACCCACCCTTCGCTTTATATGCTTAAGGAGTTTTTTTCGTAAGCATATCTGGAGCGGGAACGTGTTTCTTCTCCAACACCTTACAATACCCATTCCACTTCTATGGGAACAACCAAGGACCGCTTTCTCGCTTCATAAAGAAACACCTTGAATGCCATCCCCTGTTGGATTTAGGCACACCTTAGAGCACTATGTGCCTATTATGGATGTAATACCACCCGACGCTCCTCTAAATGTTCTTGACATAGCATATCTCAAAGTAGATCTTCATGATGTCTTCAAAGGCCGATGTTTGTACCAGATATATCAGCCTGACTAGCTTCCTCCATCCATTAGGGATAAGTTGGCAAGCCATTATCTTATAATGGTTGAAGAATGCAAGGGCGAAAGCATGCAACGAAAATCTGTAACTCGATCTAATTTGTCCCTCGTAGATGCAAGTTTCAAGTTTCGTTCCATAGTTCGTAGGCTCTTGTATCTCTGAAAGTCTAGCAGAATATCCCGGGGACAGTGGAAATTTCTCTAACAACTCTTCTATCTGCTCATTTTATTCATTTTCTTATCAGAGGAGAACCACATATCCTCATTTGTCTCTTTTGCCTTATCCTTGGCATCTCCTAGCTCGTCTCTATGAGGTAAAGGTGTGCTCAGTTAGGGCTTAGAAGTCCCTATCCTACTTTTAGAGCTTGAAGTTTATGCTGCAATGACATACTCTCAGACTCATTCTTGGTGGAACTAGAACCATTCGAAGACGCGATATCCTACAAATTACTAGAGAATG
>JAVXUP010004422.1:0-5000 GCA_033070095.1 Escallonia herrerae | reverse complement strand
GATAATTATAATTTATTGAACAAACGATCAACTTTCTAACTATAACTACTATATTATAACTCAGTAAGATGATAACGACTATAACTCAGTACGATGATAACGTATTATTATACAGTTGGTTACTTTTTTTATTACTATTTTAAATATCTCTATTTCCCCCTCAAATATGGAAACTACAACTGAGTTGTCTGAAAAAGGCCAAAGCCCCTTATCAGATTTGAACCGATGACTTACGCCTTACCATGGCGTTACTCTACCGCTGAGTTAAAAGGGCCGGTTTGATTCAATTCTAGAATGAGTCACTATGTGAATCAAATATATCTATGTACATATATTATATATATAAGAACATGTAGTAAACTCATAATGACTTATTATTGAATAATAAAATGGATTTACCTACCAAGTCTAGGGTAAAATGCAATGAATTGTTTCAAAACCGATCCTAGTTGCTTTTCTTTTATTGAATTGACCCCCCCCCCCCCCATCAGAACGAAATTCACTTGATTGATACATGTACACCTACAAATTCGACATAGATTCAAGATATTTCATCAAATTCTGGGATAACGAGATTCTACCCGTATCTGAACTAAATTATTAGAAAAAAAAATAATTTTCGATAACTTCTTGATCCCTCTTCCCAGATTTATCGTTTGTTAATTTCCTAGCTTAGTGTGAGATAGAGATAACTCATTTTAACAAAACCATGAATGAAAGCGTAAGAAATGGAATTTCATTTAACCTCCCTTTCTGTTTCTTTTCTGACGGATCAATCACTCCCCGAAAGAATCCTATCCTTCCTTCGTATTATTTCCATTTTTTTATTTATTAGATTCAAAAATAATAACAATAAATACTAATATAATATACTAATATAATAGATAATATAGATTTCGATATACAATGGCGAATCTAATGAATGAGTCGTGAATATGAATGGCGAATCCAAAAATTCTATGAAATAATAAAAAATGGAAAGATCCCTCGGATATAATCATACCATTCTACTATATTGACAATTTCAAAAAACTGTTCATACTATGATCATAGTATGATGGCGGTTGGGCAAGTATGCCATCGTCTAGTGGTTCAGGACATTCTCTTTCAAGGAGGCAGTGGGGATTCGACTTCCCCTGGGGGTAGGGTACTACGAAAGGAAGTTTATCATAGCATGGATTACCACTAAGCCTAAAATGGATTCTTCCTGGGTCGATGCCCGAGCGGTTAATGGGGACGGACTGTAAATTCGTTGGCAATATGTCTACGCTGGTTCAAATCCAGCTCAGCCCAACAATTCGCCAATCTACCACGGGGCGGTATAACCTCCTTGTCCTTCAGAAATGCCTGATACGGAGGAATCAAATAAAAAATTTTCTGCTAGATCCCTTATTTCCCTGGGATTGTAGTTCAATTGGTCAGGGCACCGCCCTGTCAAGGCGGAAGCTGCGGGTTCGAGCCCCGTCAGTCCCGACGGATCCAATAAGTACATCAATCCCCCCTTTCTGGGAAAAAGGGGGGGCGGGGAGCAGAATTTCATTCCCAAGGGGTTCTTTTTTCTTTCCTTTTGCGTTTCGTATTTCTCATCAAATAAATAAGGGGAATTTAAATTCTTTCAACTAGTACCAATAGGTAGGAGAAAGACATATATAGATTAGCACAATTATTGGTAGCATTATCGTCAGTATTCCAAGAGATACTGAGTCTGTTTTTCGATTGCTCCCGACCCATGTAATGGAATAGGGTACTATATGTTTCTTGGGCACACATACACAAATGGAATTTGTTTCTTGTCCAATACAAAATGAATTTAACAGAATTTCCCCGATAGAATACTTTTTTAGATTCAGCAATCTACCCTTCTGGTTCCATTTTGTTTGTGTAACTTCAATTACTAATGTGAAGTTGAAAAATCTATTAACCTAACCTACGGAGGGGGGGTAAAAGAAAGAGAAAGATCCATCAAAGATCCCACCCCCCCTTAGCAAGGGAATGGATAATTTTTCATTCCTCTTTTTCTATTTTTTTTAGGAGTCCCACCGAAGAAAAAGCAAAACCCAAACTCAGATTCAAATATTGAATTTGATGAAATATTACATCTTTTATCTCGGGACTCATCTTTATCACACTTCTTTGTCTTCCACGAAAATTAGATCATTAAAAAACGAAGTTTAGAACTTAACTCCTCTCTTTTTCCACTTCGGTTCTATTATTTATTTATTGGGGGTTTGTGACTAATGGAATAGGTTATAGAAAAGAAAGAAGAGAAAATAATGATAACTCAAGGAATTTTGTATTGGGCCAGGAATCCAATTTTGGATTCGATATGGATAAAAGATCTTCCTATGTTAGACTATTCAATTCTCGACGACGAATTTATTTGATAGCTCGGATATTGTTATTCATGATATTGATCCTATTCAAGATCATCGAGAGGTAATTCATTCATTGAATTTACAGGAGAAATATTTTTCATCTCTATGGGATTAAATCCCGAGTTATTGTGAAGTAAAAAAAAGGATGAGATTATGGAAGTAAATATTCTTGCATTTATTGCTACTGCACTGTTCATTCTAGTTCCTACTGCTTTTCTACTTATCATTTACGTAAAAACCGTCAGTCAAAATGATTAATTCATTTGAATGAAACTTGACTTTTGAGTTCTTATCAATGGTTGAAAAAATAAAATGAAAGGGATTTCATTTTCGTGTCTTAAATGCAAATGAGCGGACTATAATTGGTCGTATTCTATGAGATCCGATAGTATAGTATGGTAAGAAAGAAATAGATGAATCTTTCTTTTCTTTCTACCATACTATCTATTAGTCTTATTGTATTGTATAAAAGTATACTATCTAATAAAGATAGAGGCTTAATATAGACCAATCCACAATATTATCTTCATATATGTAGATATCAATTCTATATATGGAATTGATATAGGACCCAATTCTATTTCTTTGATACATCTATTTGGTCCGATCAATCTGAAATAATCGTCGTACTCTTATAATGTCTAGATTTTTTATTCTAAATAATAAGAATCTATCGAAAGAATCAAATCAATGAAAGAAAAATGATATGGGCAGATAATAACAAAATGAAGTAGTAATCTTTTTTAGCATTCCGAAAAAAGAATGGATTGAGCCAAGGACTTCTGTGGAAACTTCTTCGGATTTCAAAAAGGAATAACGAGTATAGTAAACCGAATAGATTTTGAACCCTTGAACCACGATATCAAATGAGTCGATAAAATAAAAATTCCACCCAATTTCGAAAATAATAAAACAAGCAGTAAGTGCACAATCTATGACTCGCTCAAGGCAAGATCTTATTATGCTATAGTATCTTGTTCGACAACCAATAGAAATAGAATATGTCTATATTCTTTCTCATAGAAAGTGCGTATACACTTAAAAAAATGACTTCCTCTTTGAATAGTTAAAGAGGGAAAGAAAAGAAAGAGGCCAGGTCTTCCTCAGTATCCATCTATAATTCTGGTAAGAACCCATTCATTGAAATAGAAAATTTAGTAAGAATTAGGTTGGAATAAATTTCCAATCATCTCTATCCTTTTCCTTTCCAAATACAAACAGGGGAATCCTTGAAATATCTCTTTGATTGAAAGAGTATTAGTGATATAATACATTACTCCACTGGAATTCAATGAAATCTTGAAATGAAGATATTTTTTTTCTACTTCAAAACGCGTTGCAGAACGATTTAAAAAAGAATTGATATTGATACAGTTTGATTCCTCAACTCAATTAGTAGTACCTCTATAGTCCACTTCTTCCCCATACTACGAGTGAAAGGGAAAATATAAAGACTACCATTAAAGCAGCCCAAGCGAGACTTACTATATCCATGTGAATTCTGTCCCCTATCTCTATGAAGGAATTATTCCATTATTGCTCACTAATAATA
This sequence comes from Escallonia herrerae, assembly GCA_033070095.1. Lineage (NCBI taxonomy): Eukaryota > Viridiplantae > Streptophyta > Magnoliopsida > Escalloniales > Escalloniaceae > Escallonia > Escallonia herrerae. The sequence continues at coordinate 1,073 of JAVXUP010004422.1, read as the reverse complement.
ATGGAATCAATGACGCAGAGTCAAAAAGGGATTCTGCCCGAATACTATTGATGAACCAATCCAATAAATCCACTTCTAATGAATTCCATTAGATTGCCTATCCGGTTATCCAATAGAATTCAAAACACATTCAGTATATACTACATTAGTAGTAGAAGAGAATCGGGATCTTGATAGACCTTCCATCATTAGAATCTTTCCTTGAATCCTAGATGCAAAGCTTTACAATCTTTTTTTTTTAGAAAATCCCCAGACCGGGTGCTTAGAATCAAACAAGTATCAACAGTTCGTTTCTTTTACATCTGCTGGGGAATAATTCCGTCAAGTTATATCAGCAGAACCGAATAAGAGATTTCGGGCCTTTTGTTGATTAGGCGACACCCGGATTTGAACTGGGGAAAAAGGATTTGCAGTCCCCCGCCTTACCACTCGGCCATGCCGCCAAAACAATACAAAATGGGTGCAGCAAATTTTCTCCCTTTGGGTTCGATTACTGAACTTCTTTTTTATTACACTTGGATCTGCATCTTGAATCCTGTTTTTTTTTTTTTAAATCCTTTCCCCTTTTTGATTGGATTTGATCCACCCCTTCGATTGATTGTTATAGTGTCTCAAAACACACAACACCGAAAAACTTCCCCTCATCTTTCTATTGAAAAAGAAATTGTGGATTTTCAATTACAAAAGCCACAATTTATGACAAATTTGAACCATTAACTATTGGCTGCTGACTGCGAATTCATGAACGATTCTTGGATTTGAATCTGAATTTGTGTTTTGTTTTCCCTAATGACATAAGAAAATACAAATTAATACATAACTAATTAGTATTGATTCTTTTGAATCAAAAAAATCCTTCTTAATTTCAATTATAACAACAATTATGAGTATATGTAAACCCCAGAACAGAAATTTGTTACACAGATATCTAATTGAGTCTCTTATTTATATATATATATGTTCCCTATAGGGAATTATTAGGAAATTTCCCTGTTTCAATTTTTCATTGAATAGAAAATAGAAATTTTGTTTTGATAGAGCACGATCTGTACTGCCCTAAATAAAACAGCAAT
>JAVXUP010004421.1:0-32682 GCA_033070095.1 Escallonia herrerae | reverse complement strand
GACGGAGTTTTAGCGACGGAAGGTATTCCGTCGCTAAACATGTCTTTAAGCGACGGAATATACCGTCGTTAAAACTCCGTTGCAAAATACTATTACCGACGGAAGACACTGTCGGTAAAAATATTTTGCAACGGAGTTTTAACGGCGGACTTTTAGCGACGGAATTACCGTCGCTAAATATTTTTTATAAAATTAGTAATTTTGAGTTTTTTTTTTAAAATTATTTAAACGACGGAATAAGTCCGTCGCTAAAACTTCTGTCGCAAAAGTCTTTATAATAAGACATTCACCGACGGAGTTTTAGCGACGGACTTATTCCGTCGCTAAAGCTCCTCCATTTAAATCCAGATCTGGTTTCTTTCTCTCTCCCCGTTCTCTCTCTGAAATTCTGCTCCCACCCACCGCCGTTCTCACCTCCGGCGACCCCTCTGCGGCGACCCAGCTCCGGCGACACTCCCGTCCCCCACCCGACGCCGCGCCACCAAGCCTTGCACTCCGGTCGTGCCACAAAGCCTCCACTGTCGCCGCGCAAGGAAACCACCACTGCCGCCGCACCACCAACGCCGGCGCCGTCGTACCCACCTCGAGATTTGTATGTCAATTGCCCTAAATTATCTGAATTTTTTGTTAATTTGTCTTCAATTTAGGTTACATGCCCTAAATTATCTGAATTATTTAGATTTGTATGTCAATTTAGGTTCAATTTTTTGTTAATTTGTCAATAGAGCCCCCTGTAATTGAACCCTAAATTGAAGTAATTGAATCCTAAATTGAATGCCCTAATTGAATCGAACCCTAAATTAAACTAATTGAACCCCTAATTAAACCCTAAATTGATTGCCCCAATCTAACCGAACCCTAATTGAACCCTAAATTGAATGCCTCAAATCAACCAAACCCTAAATTGAATCAATAGAGCCCCCTAATTGAACCCTAAATTGAAGTAATTGAATCCTAAATTGAATGCCCTAATTGAATCGAACCCTAAATTAAACTAATTGAACCCCTAATTAAACCCTAAATTGATTGCCCCAATCTAACCGAACCCTAATTGAACCCTAAATTGAATGCCTCAAATCAACCGAACCCTAAATTAAACTAATTGAACCCCTAATTAAACCCTAAATTGATTGCCCCAATCTAACCGAACCTAATTGAACCCTAAATTGAATGCCTCAAATCAACCGAACCCTAAATTGAATCAATAGAACCCCCTAATTGAACCCTAAATTGAAGTAATTGAACCCTAAATTGAATGCCCTAATTGAATCCAACCCTAATTTGAACTAATTGAACCCCTAATTAAACCCTAAATTGATTGCCCCAATCTAACCGAACCCTAATTGAACCCTAAATTGAATGCCCTAATCCAACCGAACCCTAAATTGAACTAATTGAACCCTAAATTGAATGCCTCAAATCAACTGAACCCTAAATTGAATCAATAGAACCCCCTAATTGAACCCTAAATTGAACCCTAAATTGAATGCCCTAATACAATCGAACCCTAAATTGAAATAATTCAAGCGCATCGGATATGTGAATTTTGAACATTTTTTTCCCATTTGAACATTGATCATTTGTTTGATAATTTTAGGTTGTTAATTGTGCGTTTTAGAATTGTGATTATTGATCGATGATTTTAGGTTATTAGCTGTGCATTTGAAGTAATTGCGATTATTAATTGATGATTTTAGATTGTTAATTGTGCATTGAGCATTTGAGATATTGAGATTATTGACGGAGGATGGGACCCAATTGGATTGAATGTGTGGTTTTTGTTAATTTTTATTGCATTGAGCATTTGAGAATTGAGAATTGAGGTTGTTGACGGAGGATGGGACCCAATTGGATTGAGATACCTGTTAGTTAGCGCAGACACGGACAGCACGTCTGATCGACGGTGTCCGATATTTAAAAAACAAATTAACGTATGCCGATGTGTCTGGAGGTGCGTGTCGGTGGGCGTCGGACACGTGTCCGGAGGTTTCGGACACGTGTCCAAAGGCGTCGGACACGTGTCGGTATGTGTCGGACACGTGTCCGGAGGTGTCAGACACGTATCGGACACCATATCGACACCCTATATGAGGTGTCGGAATTGAGATTGTTGACGGAGGATGGGACCCAATTGGATTGAGATACCTGTTAGTTAGCGCAGACACGGACAACACGTCTGATCGACGGTGTCTGACATTTAAAAAACAAATTAACGTATGCCGATGTGTCTGGAGGTGCGTGTCGGTGGGCGTCGGACACGTGTCGGTATGTGTCGGACACGTGTCCGGAGGTGTCAGACACGTATCGGACACCATATCGACACCCAATATGAGGTGTCAGAATTGAGATTGTTGACGGAGGATGGGACCCAATTGGATTGAGATACCTGTTAGTTAGCGCAGACACGGACAGCACGTCTGATCGACGGTGTCCGACATTTAAAAAACAAATTAACGTATGCCGATGTGTCTGGAGGTGCGTGTCGGTGGGCGTCGGACACGTGTCCGGAGGCTTCGGACACGTGTCCAAAGGCGTCGGACACGTGTCCGGAGGTGTCAGACACGCGGCACAATTAAGCCTAATTAGCCCTAACATAACCCAATTAAGCCTAATTAGCCCTAATTAGGACTAATCAGCACTACTCGGCACAATTAAACCCTAATTAGGACTACATAACTCTAATTAGCCATAATCAACCCTAGTCAGCTATAATTATCCGAAACTATCCCTCATTAACCTTAATTAGCCCTAACATAACCCAATTAAGCCCAATTAGCCCTAATTAGGACTAATCATCACTACTCGGCACAATTAAACCCTAATTAGGACTAAATAACCCTAATTAGTCCTAATCAACCCTAATCAGCTATAATTAATAATCGTAATTAACCCTAATAACCCAGTTAGCCCTAATTAGCCCTTGTACATCCCATAATTACTCCATGTTGCCCAGAGATGGTTCAATTACTCGTTGTTTACAAACCCTGCCTTCTTTATATTAATTGTTGTTTTGAGAAGTCCATTGGCAACGAGATGGTTCAACTCGTTGCCAACGAGTTCTATTTAATGTGGAATTGGTAACATATGCAACGATCATTCTGTAGTTTTGATATTTCGGAAAGATTCTTGCATATCTTATCAATTTCTGAACACATGCATGCATAGAAACCCTTAGTTCCCGTTCAAAGGTACTCATTACAAGGTAATGCCTTGTAATGAGCCTTTGGATGTCCAGTTTGGACAGTTTGGAAAAGCTAATTGTTTATAAAACAGTATTTTGACTCATGCTTTATGTTCTATGTCGTGGATATTTGGTACACGTTCTCGTGTGTTTCTCTGGGTGCATACAGATCTGGTGTTCTAACATCCGTCAAACCTTCCTGAGCAAGGTTAGATGAATGTTAGAACACCTAATCGATGTGGTGTACTTGGAGAAATGCGGGGAGGTGCTGCCGAATTTTCCACAGACATCGGACTAAGCATGAGTTATTCACTGTTTTATAAACATGTGCTTTTCTGAATGGGATAGGACCACTACCTGTGTCAAGAGTGGAGGGGAAATATGTAGACATGTTGTAACATTCATGCATTGATATTTACATCGGCAATGCCTAATCACTGGTCATTATTGAAGGTGGTATACAGTACGATAATTCAGTCGTCATGTCAGTCGATCGAAGTTGGATGAAAAGGAAGAATGCTGAAGATTTTGAGTGTCGCGTTGACGAATTTCTCGACTTCGCTTATGCGCATCCTGCACATGTTGACCTTGATAAGATAAGGTGTCCGTGCGGTAGATGTGAGTTGTTGCACTGGAGAAAAAGAATTGAAGTAAAATGGCATCTTCGTCGGTACGGTTTTATGGGTGGATACACAAGGTGGACGCAGCACGGGGAAACGATAGTATTGTCGTCCAACCTGGCTAGTCAAACTGAAGTTAGGGAGGAGGCACGATATGATTTCCGAGATATGATTATGGATGCTGGGCATGCTAATGTTGACTGGGGTAACGACAGTCCACAACCGCCGAACGAGGGGGCTCATCAGTTTTATGAGTTGTTGAGAGCTGCGGAAGAGCCGCTGTGGGATGGAGCTCCGAAACACACACGGCTGTCTGCGGTTAGCAGGTTATTACAGTTGAAATCAGACCACGGGCTGAGTGAGAAAGGTTTTAACGAGTTTGTTACCTTCATCAAAGAAATACTGCCCGAAAGTGAAAAGCTACCGCCGTCGTACTATGACGCGAAGAAGATGATGAGGAAACTTGGGTTGAGCTATCACCGGATAGATGCGTGCAATAACGATTGTGTATTATTCTGGAAAGAGAATAAGGATTTGTCATTATGTCCGGTATGTGATCATTCGAGGTACAAACCGGACAAAGGGAAGAAGAAAAACATTGCATGGAAGATATTGCGATATTTCCCGGTCACACCACGGCTTCAGAGAATGTACTACTCCTCCAATACAGCTGAACATATGAGGGCTCACCGTGAGACTCGCAGCAACGATGCCGATGTGCTGACACACCCAGCTGATGGAGAGGCGTGGAAGGAGTTTGACCGCAGGCATCCAGTCTTTGCTCAGGAAGTTCGGAATGTTAGACTTGGTCTGGCAACCGATGGGTTCAACCCTTTCGGTCAGTCTACCACGCCTTACTCCTGTTGGCCTGTTATTATTGTCCCTTACAACCTTCCACCAGGCATGTGCATGAAGAAGCCGTATATGTTCTTGTCGTTGCTTATTCCGGGGCCGAAGAGTCCCGGTAAGGACATAGATGTGTATTTAAGGCCGTTGATTGATGAGTTAAAACAATTATGGAATCATGGAGTCGAAACATATGATGCATCCCTTAAACAAAATTTTCAGATGAGGGCTGCTTTGATGTGGACTATACATGATTTCCCCGCATTGGGAATGACGTGTGGCTGGAGCACACATGGGAAGCTAGCATGCCCTGCTTGTATGGGCGTGAACCCCGGTCATACGTTAAAGCACGGCGGAAAGGCCTCGTGGTTCGGATGTCACCGTAAGCTTTTGCCACCGGGCCATCAGTTTCGTAGGCAGAAGGATAAATTTGACGGGACAATCGAGCGTGAGGTTGTCACACTGGACTACCCATCTGGTGAAGAAGTACTCTCACACCTGGAGGCACTTGATACTGACATACCACACGGTAAGGGTGTGCCGGATCGGAAGATTGCAGGGTTCGGGAAAGAGCACAACTGGAGAAAATTTTGTATCTTCTGGGAGTTAGCCTACTGGAGGACGCTCGTTATCCGAAACAACATGGATGTGATGCATATTGAGAAGAACGTTTTTGATAATGTGTTCAACACAGTGATGAATGTCAAGGGCAAATCGAAAGATCACCTTAAAGCGAGAAGGGATCTACAACAGTTGGGTGTACGCCGTGAATTGCATCCTCGGACAGTCAGTGGGAGGACCATACTTCCGAAAGCACCTTACTGTCTAGACAAGAAACAAGTGGAGAAGGTCTGTCAGTGGGTTAAGAATTTGAAGCTTCCGGATGGGTTTGCGTCCAACATATCTCGTTGTTGCAATGTATCGGAATGCAAGTTCCAAGGGATGAAGAGTCACGACTGCCACGTATTCATGGAGAGATTCATTCCTATTGCCTTCCGGGGACTGTTGCCACGGGTTGTTTGCGAGACTTTGACTGAATTATCTCATTTCTTTCGAGATATATGCTCTTCTACGATCCGGGTGAGTAACATGGAAGTGCTTGAGAAGAACATTGTGGTGACGATTTGCAAGCTGGAGAAAATCTTCCCACCTTCGTTCTTTGATTCAATGGAGCATCTGCCTGTTCACTTGGCATATGAAGCTAAGATGGGTGGACCCGTGCAATATCGGTGGATGTATCCCTTCGAGAGGTAATCCTTAAATTGTTATAGTTGTTCGTTTACACTTAATGCGACATCTGTTATCATTGATATTCCACCTAACTCGATTCGCTAAACTTCTAGGTTCATGTTCCATTTAAAGAAAAAAGTCCGTAATAAGGCTCGGGTTGAAGGCTCAATTGCGGAGGCTTACGTAATGGAAGAACTTGTAAACTTTTGTAGTCAATATTTCGGGCCTAATGTTGGTACAAGGTTAAATCAACTAGGCCGAAATGACCCCGGATCAAGCACAAATTTGGAAGGGCAATTGTCAATATTCAAGCAGCCAGGGAGTCCGTTCGGCCGAACGTATACTCGATGGCTAACGGATGAAGAGTACAGTGCTGCAACAATATATGCCCTTCTAAATTGCGATGAAGTTTCGGCATTCGTTGAGTAAGTTAAAGTCTTAATTCACTTACATTGTTGTACATAATTGAAAGTGTGTGTTAAGTGAGTCAACTATATTGGTTTGCAGTGAGTTCGATGCGGAATCTTTAATCACTGATCCCGCTGGACTTGAATCTCATCGAAAATCACAATTTGTACAGTGGTTCAAAATTCGTGTAAGATTGTTTAACGAAATTATATTATGTGTTATATACAGTTCTGTGGCCAATTAGTATACTGATTTATCCTTAATTTTTACCGTCATCTACAATAGGTTCAGTCAATGGATAGACCAGTGGCCTCATGCTTGAAATTACTAGCCGAAGGCCCTAACAAACAAACATCCTGTTACGGAGGCTATATCATCAACGGGTTTAGGTTTAACGTAAAAGATGATGACCGAACAAAACAAACCCAAAACAGTGGAGTCTTGGTCAACGGCGACTGTTATGCCGAGAATTGCATGGATTTTTACGGAGAGCTAGATGAGATTGTTGAGCTAACATATCTGGGTTCCCAAAACCGCCTGGTAATGTTCAAGTGTACGTGGTTCGATGTCACATGCAGTAGAGGAATCCGTGTTAGCTCTCAAGGGATTGTAGATGTCAATGTCAAGTCAAGACTTGCATCAGACGAGCCCTTTGTGTTTGCTAGTCAAGCTGTACAAGTCTTTTACGCGGAGGACGTCGCCAATCCCAAATCTCATTGGTATACAACTATCAAGTCCAAGAAATTGCCCGTGACATATGACAGTGAGCTAGACTCCTTTCAAGCCGACCAACCACGTGTCTTGTTCCCTGTTGAGGTCAACAACGAGGAGGACGATCTTCCTCTTCCAACAACACTTCTTGTGGGAGAAGAAGTCGTAGATGATGACGCGGAAGATGTTGAAAGTGTTGGAGATGATGTGACCGAGTCTACTGATGAAGAGGATGAATTAGAAGATGAAGAGGACGACGAGTCCCACGAAGAAGAGGACGACGAGGAAAGTGATGAAGATGATTCGCAAACTGAAAATGATTGACTTGTAATGTTGTAACATCACGGGAAAAATGTAGTAACATTTTAGAACTTGGTGTTTATTGATGTGTTTTTGCACATCCGTTCATATATATATATAGTGCCGATGATGATGTATGCCTAAATTATTGTTTTTAACGTGTTAATGTCTTTGTATATAATCTATATGAAGTCAGATATGGATAGGATACGGGCTATTCGTGGCCGGGCTGGACGCCGAGCTGCTTCCTCCCCGGTTAGTCCCACCTCGTCATTGCCTACTGATGACGAGGCACAGAGTGATCGCGGACAGCCATCGGGGGCCCAGCCCCAGCCGTCGCCATCACCGTCGCCCCAGCCATCGCCGTCCCCAGCCGTCGCCCCAGCCCCAGCAGCCGTCGCCCCAGCCCCAGCTCGAGCCGTCGCCCCAGCCCGACGCAGATTCATCCCACACGCGCGTGCATTCTCCATCTTCCGTGGGTTCTACCTCAGGTATAGTTGATAACGGTGTTTCGTACATTTTCGCTAGCCTTATATTTGAACTGTATTAATGTCTGTGTTTTGTAGGATCTCGACGAGGCCGTGGTCCGACACGCGGGGTACGCATCGACCCCCAGCGTAAACAGAGAGTTACGCTCACGCAGGAGGGCCTGTAAGTACTAAAAATATCACCTCATGCCTTATATTTAAAATTTTGGGGTGTTAATTTATATTTGAACTGTATTAATTAATTTATTTACTTCTTTGGCAGGATCCTGGAGAATAGGCGAGGACGAAGATCGGCGTTCTTGTGAAGGGCCGATTCTTCGAGCCACGCCTGTACTGGAAGGACTGGGATGCCGCTGCGAGGGAGGCCCTATGGGAGGAGTGGCTGGTACGGTGAAGTATTTTTTTCAGCGTTAGTAAATGTTTAATTACAGTTTGTTTTATGTTGTTAATTTGTGTTATTGAATGCCTTACAGGAGGGGTTCACGTTTGACACGCCTCAGCAGCAGGTACTGGGGCAGCAGGCTTTCTTTGCCTACATCGGCAAGAATTACCGCCGATGGCTCCACGATGCACGGGACCGGGCGAAGAAGGCGCTGCCCGCGGGTGCCCCGATGACGGACATGGCGAGATATCCCCCACATTGGATATCTCACCGTGTATGGGGGGAGATGATAGATCGGTGGGCTGCGGATCCAGGTTGGGACGCCAAGAGTAAGAGCGGGACTGAGAACAGACAGAACAAAGATCCGACGCACACGGGGGGGTCGGTGCCACACGACATCGTCCGACACAAGAACGCGGTCGAGCACCCGGATCTGGAGGACGATGAGGTCGTAGCTCTGACGTATAATCAGACGCACGTGCGGAAGAAGGACAAGGACGAGACGCACCGGGCGGGCGACTATATTTCAGATATTGCCCGGCGGATCGATGTGAGTCAATTTATTTAAGTTAATGTTTTTTCTTTCTATCCTCAATGTCTGTTTCGTTAATTAATGCCCTAACATATCGTTAAACCACTATTTTTGCAGGCCTCGTATGAACAGCTAAGGGGGTCCGAGCAGCAGTCCGGACAGCCATCAGCGTCCACTAGTACGGCTGCGAGTACTGGGGGGTTGAAGCGATGGCTGGATACGCCGGAGGTCGTGAATCGGCCGAAAGGCCGCATACGCGGCCTGCCTAGCACGACTGCTCGTGCCGTGATAGGAGCGTCCTCACCCCCTGCTGCCCCTCCACAGACACCGGCTCCTCGGCCTCAGTTGGACGACGAGGAGATCCAGCGCATTGCTACAGTGGTGTGCCGGATGATCAGGGAGCAGGGCACTGCTGGACAGGCCGCCCCGGCCCCGGATCAGCAGGATCCAGATCCGGGACTCGGGAACCCCTGATGAGCCCCTTCCCGTGCCCGTTCCTAGCTTCCCCCCCCCCCCGTGCCCGCCTTGTACTCTTCTCCCCTCTCCTAACCGGCTATATCCGGTTCCCGGCTTGTACATATATGAAATTTTTTTATAATTGATTATATATATTTCTTTCTGTATTGATTATTGCGCGTTGTTGTTGAGATTTGAAAATTGTATTACAGGTTTGGGTAATTGAAAAATAAAAAAAAAATTCAAAAAAAAAATTGACTTTTGGCGACGGATTAATTCCGTCGCTAAAGTATTCCTACAATCAGTTATTTAGCGACGGAATATTCCGTCGCTAAATAAGTTTTTTAGCGACGGAATATTCCGTCTCAAAAATATAAATCCGTCGCTAAAGAATATAATTAGCGACGGAATATCCGTCGCTAATTAAAATAAATCCGTCGGTAAAAATGACATATTTAGCGACGGATTTAAAAATTCCGTCGCTAAACTATTAGTGACGGGCTTTTATACGAGGGATTTTTAGCGACGGTGAATCCGTCGCTAATTCTTTTAGAGACGGATTTTGGGCTTTTAGCGACGGATTTCTCCGTCGCTAAAAGCCTGTTTTCTTGTAGTGGGTTGGCCGCGTGCGAGGTGCGCTTTGAGTTACGCTATTTCGAAGTTAGGAGTGAGCACGTGGGGGCATTATGATATTAGGTTTATAGTAATGTGCATAGATTGTGTTCTAACCAATGGATTGCCAATCTAGGTTTATTTAGAAATCATTAATCGACATCGAGATGGGTAGCATTGCTTAGCTTGGATCGAGGTAAAGATTTCTCTCCGAACCCCTTTTCGTTATTCTGTTTCAAATGTTTGTAATAACAGTTTTATAAAATACATTGATTGTTGATTTCTATGTTTGAAATAAAAAGCGTTTATTTTGAAACAGTCCATGAAAACCTAATTTGAGCCTGATAGCGATCGTTTGGAATTCGTTACTCTCATCTGTTTACTAAATTAAATCATTGTAAAACGTTTTGAATTATGTTTAAATTCCTTGAATATTATCAAATGCATTTATTGCTTCTCAATGTTGACATGAGTTAGTAACTTGGGAGCCATAAGGATGGTGTGTATTGTTGGCGTTATAAGGATGGTCTATTGGATGGGTTTAACTAGTACCTAGATAGACTAGTCAGTGTACATATGCATATGTAAAGCGATTGAGCACTGCCAGGGTGGCTTTGCTAGTGTACTGCTCATGTTCAACGATTCCTGTTTATATTTTATTTCACTTGAAATGTTTTGAATATTATACATTCATGCTTTATTATGCCCGAAGTGTTTCAAATGACTACTATTTAAGGGATTGAGATAAATACTCATCCCTATGTCTATATCATTTTGTAGTGATTTTATCGAAAGCAAAACCTCGCAAAAAGATGTTATTGGACTTCAATGTAAAATCGTTCGTTTTGTTCATCTCTGTCTAAATGATGTATTTCAAGGAAAATACTCTTTAAAAAGTTTTATATGAAAACTCGTCCGTATCGTTTTCTTATTTTTAAATCTTTGATCGACCTTACTGAGCTCTAAAAAAGCTCACTCTCCTTTACCTTCCTTTCCACAGGTTGCCTGATTACGGATTAGAGCTAGTGAAAGCGAAAAGGATTTAATTTTTGGTGTTGATTGTTAGAACCCCTACGTGGGTGACTTGCTAGTTTATTATTATGGTTTAAATTTAGTTTTCAAGTATGAATGTACACAAAGAGAAAATAGGTTGATGGATGTTTTAGTTGCTCTGGCATCTTGTGGTATTATTTGGTTAAGTTTTGAGAATAGTATTGCTTAGGGATCGATCGATCGATTGTCTAACGTTCTGCAAAATTCCGGGATGTTACAAGCTATGTATCCACCTACATCACTTCTAAAACACAAGGTATAAACACATTTGCTACAAACAAATACACATTACAGGCAGTGCGTGGGTTTCAGTTTCCACCTCATTCATTCTTCTCAACATTTTCAACTCACATTATTTCCATCACCTACTCACCACACAACATTAGCATACACCATTACACTACTTGCACCTGCTTCACACGCCCACTGCCTCATGGCAGTGGGTCTCTTACCTCTTCTTTACACATGTACATAATATACCAATATAACTCTCTCACATCCATTCATTTTCACAACCACTCATGCAAACCTATATACATGTATATGCATTGCGCTAATCACACATTACACTCCCACAATTGCTCCTCACATCTTGCAAACCCATACAAGATTCCCCATACCCAGCTGCCTTCCCTACCACACCCACTGCCTCACGGCAGTGGGTCTCTCCTCCCCTTTTTCTTTTAACTCACCCACATACCCATTTGTAGATGCACCAACACAACGCGTAGGTTCAGCTACAGCAGCCCATGGCTACCCCCCTTCTTCTTCTCTCTCTCTCTCTCTCTCTCTCTCTCTTTGCGTCACGTACAAGATGAGAATTATATGGAGGAGCAGTGCGGCTGCCCTCATATTATAATACATATATACTTTAACCCTAGATTGGAAAATAACCAAAAGTCTCCCTATATTTTCAATTAGTCGCTCAAATTATTAACGGAAACTTTTATTTTTGTGAAATGGTCCAAGATAAACATTCACGATAATTTATATACTACGAAAATTCATAAATGGATTGTTACGCTATCTCGTTTCACAAATCGTCACTAATAATATTACGATGCTGATATATTTATTTATCAGTAGAATACACGTTAACGCTAAGCATAGAATATCGTCGCTAAAAATATCTATAAAAAATGCTACTATAAGAATTTCATCGCTAACAACTCTTAAAATACAATTTACACTATATGTCACTAGAAGTTGTTGCTTAGTACTTCAATGCTCAAAGTATTTTAATTGTCACTGAAAAGAAATATTTCAAATGCTAAAATTTATATTTTTGTCGCTATTTATACCCATTTAATTTATTAAGAGTATTTTAAGGTTTTGGGGTATTACACTGGTTCCCCGCATGAATAACATGTAATTTTGTTTTTATAGATGCGTCTATTATCATATTTTCTAACATGTCTAGGATTTAAAAATGGTTTTCTAGCTCTACTTTTTCGTAAAAAGTAAGTTTTTCTTGGTTGTCTATATTTTCTTAAAAGCTTTCTAGTGTATTTGAGTCTAGATTCTTCTTGACCGTAATGTTGTAGTGTATAGATTTCTTTACAAAAGCTTGTTTCGTTTTTAGGTTTTCTAGCTATTTGTATATTAGTGCATTTAGAGACTAAAATTTCTATAACTTCTTCAAATAGACTGCCTAACGCATGAGTCCAGGTTGGGTTGTCTTCATAGGATTTCTTAATTGTTTCGTATATTTCTCTTCTTAAAGCGCCTGGTAATTTGTTTAGAAATTTATAGGCTATGTTTCGGTTATAAATATTTCCGCTTTGTGAAGCAAAATAATAATATTCTTGCATAAAAGGTTTTATATTATGCCAGTTGTATAGATGTACCTATTCTAATTTTCTGGCTGCCTCAGTTTGTATGATAATGTAACACCCCGATACTTTTCGGATTTATTTAAAAAATTTAACAGCAAATAATTTTTTTTATCGTCCATATTTTAAGTAGCGACCTTTAGCGGAGAATATATTTTTTACTTAGTGTCGATATTTTATTTAGCAACTTTTAGCGACAAATGTGCAACGCGAGGTTATATAACAAGCCGTTAAATTATCCTAGTGTATAAATTTATCATAAATAATTATTTTGGGCCTTGTCATAATTATAAAAAGTTCGAGTAAATTTTGAGCGACTAATGAAAGCTCAAGGGGTTTTTTTTTGTGATTTTCTAGTTTAGGGTTTTAAAATATATATATATATATATATATATATATATATATATATATATATATAACCTACATACTATAGAGCAGCCGTCAATGCTCTTCTTCATGTGATGTTTCGGCCGAGAGATAGAGAGATTGAGAGAGAAAGAAAGAAGGGCAGATTTTTCAGCGATCGTCATGATTTTTCCGGTAAGTTTTCAACACACTTTTTCCTCTCTTATTTAGTTAAATGTTTATGAAATTAAAGGGGGAACTGGGTATGCGAGAGAGTGAGCAGCATGCACGCTAGGTGTGTGTTTTGTGATTGCGTGAGGAGTTTTTGTGGGTATTATTGCATATAAGTATAATATGGGGTTGCGTTAGAGCTGCCGTGGTTTGTGCGACCATGTGGGTTTGAGAGAAAAAGGAATAAGGGTGCAAGGCAGCCATGGCTGTTGAGGAGGGTTTTCTGTGGATTTTTGTGGCTGCCGAAAAAGACGATCTTAAGATCGTGCGAAGATTTTGATGGCAGCAATCATGGTGGGCCGTGGGTGGAGGAGGGAGAGAGTTGTATGTGTATAAACGGCAAGGGTGAGAGAGGGTGAAAGTGGTGGCTGTGTTGTGTATATTTGTGTGCATGTGGGTTTCAAAAAAAGTGGGAGAGAAATGGGCTAAGTGTGTGCCATAAGAGTGAGTTATGGGTTTGAGAAATGGAAATGAGGGCAGCCACTATGTGCACATAGACGTGGGTATAGGGGCTTAGAGAGAGAGGACAGCCATGGAGGGGCTGCCATGGGGATTAAATTTCTGGGTTCATGTGAGTGTTTGGGTGGGTTTATAGGTGTGTGATGAAGGGAAGAAAAGGCCTGCAAATAGCCATGAAAGAAGGACAACAAGTGGGTGTTTTTGTTGGTGGAACAAGTGCGTAGGGTTTGTTTTTTAGGAGAAGAAGAGGCTGCCAACACAGCCCATATAAAAACTGTGTATGTGTGTGTACAAACCATGTGGGTATGTGAGGGATGAATATGTGTAGATGTTTGAATGATGTAAGAAGCTGAGACTGTTGTGAGGTTTGTGTATATATTTATGTGGGTGTAGTGACTGGTTAAGTGTGTGTTTGCATTAGTATTAGATGCGTATGTTTGAGTGTTTAAATGAATGAAATGCCAGAGAAGAAGAGGGAGACCCACTGCTCACGGCAGTGGGCATGCAAATGGGTAATGTTCTTTTTTTTTGAACTTGTGTAAATGGAGGGAATATAAGTGCTGGTTGTGTTAATGTGAATATAAGAGTGTTGGTTATTATATGTGTGTGTGAGTGGGTGTAATGGTGAAAGAAGTGATGTGAGGTCACAGTGAACTGTGAGGGTGCTGCTGAAGAAAGTGTGTTGTTGAGTGTGGTGTATGTTGAGGTCCTCTGAGGTAGATAAAGTAAAGAGGAGAAAAGAAATACGGAGCGGGTAATTTGGGTTAGCGTTAAGTTTGATGCGTAGATAAACTACCGCACGGTTATTGTTAGCAGGTAAGACTTTACAGTATAGTACATTAAACTATATTAGAAATTGTGGCAATATTTCACAATTTTTTGAAATCATATGTATTTTTAATATTTTCTATAATTTCAGATTTGGAAAATTCTTTTGGAGCCTTTAAGCTCAGAAAATGTTTAGGGAAAAATTAGAGTAATATCTTTATCATATAAATAAGACAGTTTGAATTTGATGATTTTTGGAGTTTATTTTTTATGGTTTCCGTATCACATTGATTTTAGAAAAACTAATAAGTTAAAAATAGTTGTAATGTCTTTTAATTTCTAATTTTAATTTCAATAATTGTTATACATATTTTAAAGTTATTACAAAAATTATGGAACTTTATTTTCAGCTAGAAATATTTATGGCTATTTATGAATTTTATTGGATTTAAGGAAATTATTTTTAATTAAAAAATTATTCAAAATTTCAAAAAATTCATATTTCAACTTGTTATGATGTGTTAATTTATAAAAGTGCTTTATGATAAATTATAATGAATTTTGAAGTATCATTACGCATTTAAAGAAGGTATAGGGATTTCGATTAGGTTAGCCGCGTGCGAGGCGCGCTTTGGGTTGAGCGATCTCGGAGTTAGAAGTGAGCATCGTTTGAGTAGTGGATATTAGGTTATAGTATATTAGACATAAATTATGTTCTAACAGATAAATTGTCAATCTAGGTTCATTCAGAGATTATTGATCGAGGATTGGTAGCGTTGCTTAGCTTGAACCGAGGTAAGGAATTCTATCCGAACCTATTTCGACATTCTGTTTTTCAAATGCTTATAAAACAGTCTTACAAACTACATTGATTCGATTTTATGTTTGATATAAAAGATGTTTTTGAAGCTGTCCATAAAACCCTAATTTGAGCCTGATAGCGATCGTTTGGAATTCATGTTTCATTCTCATATGTTTATTAATTTGACCATCATAAAATACATATTTTGAGTTGTATGCTCATATGTTTATTGAATTCGATCATCGAAAAGCATTTTCAATTGTAGTTTACTCCTTCTCAATGTTGACATGAGTTAGTAACTTGGGAGTCATAAGGATGGTCTGTATTGTTGGCGTTATAAGGATGGTCTGTTGGATGGGTTTAACTAGTACCTAGATGGACTAGTCAGTGTACATATGCATATGTAAAGCGATCGAGCACTACCGGGGTGGCTTTGCTTCTGTACTGCTCATGTTCAACGTTTCCTATTTATGTTTATTGCATTTTAAGTGTTTTAAAAATGGTTATCGATTTAAAGGAACTGAGTTGATTGATACTCATCCCTGTGTTGTTTATATTGAAATGCTGTGGGAAAACCCTTTTAAAGTTATCGTTTGATTGTATATAGAAAGATTGTTTGAACCGCTCTGTTTCTCCGCTTTCAAAATTTTCTGTTGGTTTAAATGTCAAATTGTCTGTATCGTTTTCTTATTTTTAAATCTTTGTGCGACCTTACTGGACTCTCAAAAGCTCACTCCCCTTTGACTTCCTTTCCACAGGTGACAGCCAGCAGTAGGTTACCTAAATAGGGATTAGAGTCGAGCAAGCAAAAGCGAAGGAATTAGATTTTGGTATTGATCATTAGAACCCCTGCGTGGGTGAATGATATTGTTTAAATTTGTAGGACCTAATTTGATATTTCACCCCCGATAGTTTACTAAGATTTAAAATTAATGGTTTAGTTGCTCTGACAGTTGATGGGTTATTTAGTTGCTCTGACATATTTGTATTATTTGAGTAAATTGAGGATAATATTGCTCAGTGAAATGATCGATCGAGTGTTAATGTTCCGGAAATTCCGGGATGTTACAGATAATATCTCCGGTATTAGGATTTCTTCCGGTCAAAATTAATTGTATAATGTTTACAAAATTATAAAGATTAGGTCCTAAGTCTGCCTTTCTTTTAAATCATTTGGAAATATTTTTTGCCATTCTTCAAAATTAGCTTTAGCTATAGGGCCTAAAAATGTGTCATGTATCTTATCATTTCTTCTCCTGTTTCTAAATTATCAGATTGCTTTGTTATAAAATTTGCTACTACTCCATCTTTCCATACTTGTATATAGTTTGTTCTTTGCTGTGGGTCAACAGCAGTTATATTTAAAATAAAGGGATCAGCTGCCTTTTGTATTTTAAAATTTTGTTCTAGCGGATTTTTTTACCTTTAGGTTTGTAATTAGGTCTATCATATTTAGTATTTTCTATGTTAGCACTATGTCTAGGTAAATTGTCGTAAGCATATTGAGGCCTTGCATTAGGTAGAGACGTATAAAATCTATTACGATCGTCGTTTCTATTATTAGTGGTTCCAGATCCACCACTTTCATCCATAAGTATGTATGGTGTTTCATTCATTAGATTATATTTTGTATGGTTTGTAGTGATTTGTATGTCAACATATTCCATTTCTGTTGTTATAGAAATTGTTTCTAGATTTTCTAAATATTCTTCAGATAAAATGTCTTTTATGTTGTTATCATTGTCTAAGATGGTATCCATTTCTTCTATTAGGAAATTATTTTCTTTTTCTAGTATTATTTCTTTTTGTCTTATTTTTTCTATTTCTTCTAATGCCTTATTAATTTTATTGTTTAATACTTTTATGTAATTTATTAAAGGTTCTGGTATATCTATGTCAAGCGGATTATGGGAAGGCATTTTGCTTATGTCTAAATCTTTTAAGTTTCCATTATGTCTATGTCTTTTTCCAAATGTATATTATATTCTGCCTTATCTAGTTGTTTTTGCTTTCCTGCAAGTTGTTGTATAGTGTCTTTTATATAATCTAAATTTTTTCTAATTGTTTTAAGACTTTTATTGTCTGTTTGTAGGTTAAGATATTCATTATTTTTTGTGGTCATTTAAAATTCGAAGGCGTTGTCTAGATTAGTAAGGGCTTCTTTATCCTATGGATAATCATTATCATTTTCATTGTAATTTAAATAATCTTCATAGATGTCGTCTTCATTTTCATATGTGGTTAATTGTCTAGTATTACTATCATAATAGTTTTTCATTATATATATCATCTTCATTTTCATATGTATCTTCTACCTCATTGTCTAACTGTAAAGTATTCATGTTGGTTATTATGTTTGTGGGTACTTCTAAATTTTCTACGACTATTTGTTCATTTTTTTTTCTTCGATGAAACTCACTATAATAAAGTGAATTATTTTGTTGGTCTTTTAGATGTATGTAAAAGCCAATAAGGTGTTGAAAGAATATATCAAATTCTTCTAATAAGGAATCCAAATTAAAAAAATATCTGATATAGAAAGATAAAGGATTGTTTAAAAGTGTAATACAACCTGTGTCTATATAATGTCTTATTCTACCATTTGTAAAATCAATTGTTTCTAAAGCCATAAAAAATTTATTAAAAATGTCTAAAATGTCTGAAGCTGTCTGTTGATCAAGATTAAAGTTATGAATCATGTCTTCAAAATTAAAGGGTTCTTGGTAAGGTTCAAGATTTGAATTTCTAAGGTCCATTAAGATTAACTTGGTCTGCGTATACTGTAACACCCCGATACTTTTTTGGATCTAATCAGAAATTTGATCGGCAAATATATTTTTAGCGACGAAGATTTTGTTAGCACCGATATTTTTAAGTAGCGACAATAAAATTTTCTTTAGTAACAGTGTACTTAATAGCGACGTTTTGACGAACAAGATAGCGTAATAATCCGTTGACAATTTTCTTAACACATAAATTATCATAAAGATTTATTGTTGGACTATTTTCGAGTTAATAAATTCGGTTAAGACGTTTTAGCGACAAAAGGGTGGGAAGGTTTTCTTGTCTTTGCCCAAATAGGGTTTCGGGTTATATATAAGCATGGCAGCAGACCCTAAAATTTCCCATACCTTCTGCAAACGGCTGAGAGAAGTAGAGAGTTACCGGGAGAGAAAAGAGAAGGGATCGAAGGGATTTCCGGCGAAAACTATTTTTCCGGTAAGGTATCGATAACTTTCGTTTCTTTTTTTCAATGTATATACATATACATACAGTGGGTTCAGGGAATTTATGTTTACGGGTTTGTGGGTTCGGTAATGTGGTAGCCGTAAGTGTATTCTGGGTATTGTGTAAGTGTGCGGGTTGCGTGGGTTTATATATGTAAGTATATGCTTGGGTGTTGTACGAAAAACTTTTGCTGGGTTGATTGTTTATTGGAAAGAAGATCCGAGATTGTGTGATTGAGTCCTCTACGGTCTTCACTTCTTTAGTCAACAGAGATTAGTTTCTGAACTTTATCACTCAATTTGTTGTGGGATGGTAGTACACGAGATTTAGGCTTTGATTTGGTGTTCTGGGAACAAGGCTGTTGGAATGGTTTTCCTGGACTTGTTTAGCATCACCATAACAATGGTTAGAGGTCATTTCATCTCAGAGATTGACCAGTTTGGAACCCAGTTGTCAGAGAAGGTTTTAAGATAGGGAGATTGAGATGTTAAAAACTATAAAGAAAATGGAGAGATGGAACTGGTGGTTGATGTGTGTGTTCAGTGGAAGAAGTGCAGCTGGTATGAGCGTGTGTGAGGTGCTGCGTGCAGGTGTGTGGTGAATACACAGTGCGTATAAGGAGGTAGTGCTACGTTGGTGAGGTGTGCAAGTGTGTGCTGAGGGTGTAAACTATGCAAGTATGAGTGCTGTGAGGTGTTGAATGTGTGTGTAGATATGTGACGGCTGTGAGAGGGTGCTGTGCATGCGTGTCTACCTAAGAGACAAGAAACAGGAAATGGGTATGGTAAGGGTGTCTGCCTAAGAGACAAGAAAAAGGAAATGGGTATGGTGTTTGTGTAGTAGGTGTGTGCTTTTGTTTGTGTGGGTGTGTGTGTAATGGGTATAAGGAGTGAGTGAAGAGTGAATTGAGAAAGTTCTGTGAGTGGGTTGATTTTAGGAAAAAGATTGTGCGCAGAGGAAGGAGAAGAATGAAGCTGCGTGAACAGTAACTTCTGGGTTGGATAGAGATTTTAAGGAAGAAGAAGAGAAGCGCGGATCGCGTACCGGGTTAGCATTAGGATCGTCGCGCGCATAGACTAGCGCACGGTTATTGTTAACATGTAAAAATTTACATTATAATACGATAGACTATATTAGAATTTTTGGCAAAATTTCATAATTTTCTGATATCGAATGAATTTTTAGTATTTTCTATAATTTCAGATTTGGAAAATTCTTTTGAAGTCCTTAAACCCTGAACATGTTTTGGGAAAAATTAGAGTAATGTCTTTATGGTATAAATAAGACTCAGTTTGAATTTAGTGATTTTTGGAGTTGATTTGTTATGATTTTCGTATTGCATTGTTTTTAGCAAAATAAAAACTTTAAAAATAGTTTTTATGCCTTTTACTTTCTGATTTAAATTTATATAATTTTTATACATATTTTAAAGATGTTACAAAAATTATGGGATTTTATTTTCGGCTAGAAGCAATTTTGGGTAATTAATAGGTTTTTATTGCATTTAAGGAAATTATTTTAATTCAAAAATATTCAAAATTCAGAAATTTTATATTTTGACTTTTGATAATGTTTTAAGCTATAAAGTGTTTTAGTGTAAATTATTATAAATTTTACAGTATCGGTACCCGTTAAGGAGTGTATATGATTTTCGGTTAGATTGGTCGTATGCGAGAACCGTTTTGAGTGCGCGATTTCGGAGAGAGTGGGTAAGCAGTGGGTAGTTGATACTAGGGTTTATAGCGTATTTGACATAAATTATGTTCTAACAAATAAATTACCAATTTTAGGTTTATTCAGAAAAATATTGATCGAGGTTGGTAGCATCGCATAGCTTGGACCGAGGTAAGGAATTCTATCCGAACCCTACTTCATCGTTTTGTTTTCAAATGTTTTATGAACTACATTGATTCGAATTTATGTTTATTATAAAATATGTTTTTAAAATTTGCCCATGAAACCTTAAATTGAGCCTTAAAGCGATTGTTTGGAATTATGTTTCATCTCATCTTGGAATCCATTGTTCATTTGATATGTTTATTGATTGCTCATCGTAAAGCATTTTTAAATTCTATTTATTACTTCTCAATGTTGACATGAGTTAGTAACTTGGGAGCCATAAGGATGGTCTGTATTGTTGGCGTTATAAGGATGGTCTGTTGGATGGGTTTAACTAGTACCTAGATGGACTAGTCAGTGTACATATGCATATGTAAAGCAATCGAGCACTGCCGGGGTGGCTTTGCTTCTGTACTACTCATGTTCAATGCTTCCTCTTTACGTTTTATTACACTTAAACTATTTTGAATAGTATCCATTCATGCTTTATTACATTCGAAGTGTTTCAAATGACTATTATTTAAGGGATTGAGTTGAATACTCATCTCTATGTTTATATCGTATTGTAGTGATTTCATCGAAAGCAAAATCCCTCAAAAAGTTGTTATTAGACTTGAATGTAAAATCGTTCGATTTGTTCATCTTTGTCTAAGTAATGTGTTTCATTGAAAATACTCTTCAAAAGTTTTATATGAAAAATTGTCCGAATCGTTCTGTTATTTTAAATCTTTGTGCGACCTTACTGGGCTCTCAAAAGCTCACTCCCCCTTGACTTCCTTTCCGCAGGTGACCGCCAGCAGTAGGTTACCTAAATAGGGATTAGAGCCGAGGAAGCGAAAGCGAAGGAAATAGATTTTGGCATTCATCATTAGAACCCCTGCGTGGGTAATTATTATCGTTTAAATTTTCTTAGACTTAGACTTGGTATTTCAATTATGACAGTTGATTGAGAGTATAGCTTGATTGACGGATAGTTGCTCTGACAGCTTGTTGCATTATTTATTGAGGTTAAGGACATTATTGTCTTAGTGTTATCGATCGATTGAGTGTTAACATTTCGGAAAATTCCGGGATGTTACATATACTATCATAGTTGTCATTATTTTCTACATACTGTATTCTATTAGCTTGCCTATTTTTTATAATCTGTCTTACATTAGAAGCCTCTTGAGTGTTTGTTCTTAACAGTTGTCTTACATATTCATCATGATATTCTCGGTCTAATAAAGTTATATGATGTCTCAAAAGTTGTTCTAAATACTCATTAATATGATAAAATTCATTTTCAAAATTTTAAAAATAATGACTATATGATTGCAAAGGGTGAGGAACTGCGCTTAATCTACCAGATTGCATAAGAGATCTAATTTACCATTGACATAATCTATTCTATTTAAAGATGCATAGAAATGATTAAATTGTGTAATGTCTACAGGATGTGTCTGATATGGCATATAATCTTCTGTATAGTCATAATAATAAATAGGGTTTGGAGGTCGATTACTCATTGAATAAAGCAAAAGGGGTTACTTGCTCTGGGTTACTCAGTACTTCTCCTTTACTTGATAAATATCTTATCAGAATCTAAAAGTTAAAAACTTTTATGGCTCTAATACCAAATTGGGGGGTTGGCCGGAAAACATGTCCCCGGTTAGACCACAAAAACCAGTTTTGGTGAAAAGGTAACATATCAGAGAGAAAAACAGCAGAATAGAGAGCAGATTTAGAGAAAGTATGGAAAAATTGGGAAAGAAGAGAGAGTCTGGGTTCAAGTTTGATATCCAAAATTTCAGGATGCAAGGTAGACTTATAGCTAGACTAAATCTCAGGATGCTGGTTGAACTATCAGGGTTTTCTTTTTTGGAAAAACTCAGGGCATGCGTTAGTCTGCGGGTTTTTCAAAGTCATCACTCGGCAACTAACCCTAAATGACTCGCTCTCACTTTTGTTTAAAACCTAAAAGAGAACTATGAAAGTTCATTTAAAATCTGGCTAAAGTCTGAGTTAAGCATAATCATTTTGAAAAACAAAATGGACAGAGTCTCTCTTTATTCAAGTAAATGCCATATAATCTCTAAATCTTGCCTATATTTAACTACTCTTTGGCATGTTAAGTTTTAAGATATTTTTCATTCAATTCATAGAAGACTTTTCACCGCATGAGCGTGTTCACCCCAGAATAACTAAACTTAACTGAGTAAAAATGAAAGAAGTCTTACTTGGAAGTATGTGCAGAGCTTTAAATAACTTTGGAAGATTTCAGTTGAACATAAGCATGAAAGAAGAGAGAGATGTTGGAGAGAATTTATGCGTTGTTATTTCAGAAAATTTCCAAATTTCTGATTTCTCAATGATCTTTACAATGAAACCTACTGCCATTTATAGGCAATAAAAAGCTATCTACTGAAAAAAGATTGTTTCTACTTTACAGATGTCTCACGCTAATCCTAAGTACTACATTACAAAATACATTTTACTTTTTAGAAAGTAAAAAAGAAGAGATGCTTGATGTCTGCTACGTTCCTAAGCACAAAAATACTTTTTACTTTTTATAAAGTAAAAAAGGAGAGATGCTTGATGTCTGCTATGTCACGACTTTCTTCATTTCGCTACATGTATCCGCCATTTTCAAAAAGTGCGGCTGTCTCTAACTTTCTGCAAATGTGTTTTAATAATGCATTTGCAGAAGATGCTTTCGACTGTTTGCTTTTAAAAGCTTTAGCCAAAAGTTGTCTTGAGAGAAAGCTGTCCTTGTTCACGGGCCTTCATTTTCTTCGTCTTCTTGTGCCAATTTAGTCAAAGGCTGTAATTAGGGTATGCTTTTCTTGTGAATGTCTTGTCTTTTCTTCAGCTAATGTTATCCATTGTCCTTGCCAAGGTATCTTTATGTGTCACTGTTTTCTTTTTCCTTTCCTTTGCTTGAGGCATGAGTTGAAGAACCGTCAGAGTTTTCGGCTTCTAGTGCTTTGAGAAAGGATCTGTCTTCCTCACTTGGCCTTTGCGAGAAGTCCATTTCTTGAAAAATGCTGAGGATTGTCTGTGCTGCTTGTTGTTTAATGCTGCTTGTCACTAATTTTTTCCTTGTTTCTTTGTGAGACTTACATCTCTTTTCTGTTTTTTCCAAACGGACAGGGGTCTCAGGATTTAATGTGTCTTTACCAGCTACCTGTAGGGCTGGACTACGAATATTTTCTCCTATATTCAAAGGGTTTTCAGTATTTTTGAGTAAAATACCAGCTGTAACAGGACTTGATTTGTCTATACTTACAGCCTGTGAAGCAGGACTAACTACTCCTTTAGCCCTAGAAGTAGCAGGTTGTGTGGACTTGGAGTTTTGTAAAAGGTTGTAATATTTAGTTTTCCAGTCCAATGTTTCTAATTCTAAAATTTGTATGTGAGATTTTAGTTGAGCCTGTTGCTGCTCAAAACTTGGTTTTCTATAGCTAAAGCGTCTGTTCTAGTTTTAATAAATTAAAGTGTTTAATTAAAACATCACAGTTTTGGTAGAATTGTGACGTTGGAGTGGAAGGAACAAGTGTATGTGTCTAGGTGGTGCTTTCGGGGCTGACATAATAATTGACCACATAGTGTGTGGTCATGAGGTGATGAGCTTCCTCGTAAGAAAGCGTGCCTTTATACCAAGGTCTGGTGTGATTGCCAACACCTTTAACCATGACTTCTGGGAACTGTTTATAAATGTCTGGCTGTTGTCCTTTAAAAATGCAATAAAAATTAATTTTTTTAGTGTAACGCCCCAAAACCTAGGTCTAGGTTTTTCCCATGAATTAGCTTTCTACTTTAGTAGTTGTATTTTTCTAAGAGATTATTTTAAAATTTTAGCGACAGTTATTATGAGCGGTATCATTTAGGACCTTTAGCGATGATATTTTTATACTTATAACTTACAATGATGAAACTATTTATATGTTAAATTATAGCAATATTTATTTATTTTTCTCAACAGATTATATAAGTGACGTTCTTTGGAGTTTTTAGCGATGAGTTGCCTGAGTAATATTATTAGCAATCATTGATAATAACCATTAGTTAAAGATAAAAAATAATAATAGGTACAATAGGGAAATAAATGAATTTGAAGGGGATGACTTTGAAATTTTAAAATTTAAAATTTAAAATATAGATATAATGATAATATAAAAAAAATTGAAGTGAAAAAGGAAGAAAAAGGAATAGAGAACAGGGAGAGTAGACACGCAGAGAGAGGGTGCGACGGCAGTCGGCCCTGGATCGGACGATGCCTATGCCAGATCTGGGCAAACCCTTTCCCGGCCACACGCGCAGCCGCCGGCGACAACTCCTGTTGTGCGCCTTCACTGAACACCATCGCCTAATGCCTCCACGCCGCCGTGCCGCAACCAATCTGCCATGGCCACCATCGGACGATACTCGGATCCGGCAAACCAAAATCCCGACCAAAAGATGCCACCAGTCAAACGCCGGCGCAATGGGCCCCATGGGTCAACGAGCGTCACCTAACTGCCACTACCAGCCGTAGATCGCCTTCGTGTACCACCAATGGCACCGGATACCGCACTCGGCACCTGCCAATACAGTTGGCGTAGCGCGGCCACCGTCCCTTTCCCTAAGTCAATCGCCGACCGTCAAAATTTGTAGGGCCAGAGACTGCACCACCGTGGATCCCTACCTACTGCCAATTACGCTCACTATTGCAGCAAACAGTCACCGGTTCAATGGTGAGCCGCAGAGACGTGGTGCGAAAAAGGGACCACTGTAAGTCCTCAGACCAACCACAACCGCCGTCTAATTATCATCGCTACTGGGAACTCCATGACTATGGCGTAGAATTAGTTTGTGATATTGACTGTGAAGCAGGGTTTGATAGTGTTGTGATTTTGGTGGCTGTGCAGGGGGTGATTTAGCGGCAGTGTTGGTGGTGAATGAAATGGGATAAATTAGTTAGTTTGTGTGTAGCCGATTGTGATTTATTTCGGTGCGTAATGTGGATGGGCGCTTTAGAGTTGGTTTTTGGGTGTAGCACAATAGTAAGAATGGTGGTGGATTAGTTGTGAATTGTTAGAAGATTGCACTTGTAATGGTAGATTTAGTGGTGTCGTGCGCAGGTTATTGTATAGGTGTGCATTATGCGTTGTGTTTGTTTATTTTGACAAGGAATATAGTGTGAGGGTTATGGATTCTAATGTGTGCTGTCGTCGGTTGTCTGCATCTTTGTAATAGAAAGTGACATAGAGAAAAGGGACGTGTATTGGTACGGGTTGTAGAGACGATGGAATGCATGAGTCATTGTCTTGTAGAGTTCAAGAGTGAGTCAGAGAGATAGAAAAGCAGTCGGACGCATATGACGAGAAGAAGAATGAAATAAATCGTGGATTTTAGGATTCACTCTAAGTGAGTTTTGGAAGAAGTGAAGATGGCGCGTATACTATTGGCTAGTTGAAGAGGAGCTTGGAATGGACCGAACAGTTCTTTGGTCAGGTGTAGCAAGCAATCATCGCGCATAATTCTGGTTTCGAGAAAATGCGTATCATTATGTAAGTGACCTTTCCGATCCCTCTAGTGTATATACAAGTATGTGTTATCTGTTTTTTGAGAAATCTCTAGTAGTCGTAAATGGACTGCTTATAGTTAGCTTATTTCGAAAGCAGGAATGAGAACTGTTTAGGAAGTTAATACCGAGTTATAACATCTCTGTGTAGATCGTATTCTGATAAATGATTTGCCTTATTTAGGTCAATTCGAAGAATTTGTGTTTGAGGTTGATTAGCTTAACATAGCTTCGGACCGCGGTAAGGGATTTCTTTTCGAAACCCAATTCATCAATTTGTTCTCGTATATTTTTTAAAATTGCTATCGAATTTCTTTGGACTCCGTTATATTTGTTATGAGAATTCGTTATTTGCCTTTAATACCTTTTCATTGAGCTTTAAAACGTTTATTGAAACTCTTATCGGTGCTCAGTAATTATTGTCCATCGAGCATTGATTAATATGTTGCATTATTGAATTGTGTCATTCTGCATATTGACATGAGAATTTGCATCGAAGTGTTTGGTGGGAGTTGGAGGATATTGGTGTGGACTAGTACCTTGACGGACTAGCCGGTGTATTGGTGTGGGCTAGTGTCTTGATGGACTAGCCGGTGGAAGGTGTTAATGAGCATCGCCTTTGTGGCTTTGCTAAGTGATTACCCTACATTGCCTGTGCGGCTTTGCAACTCATGTTCAATAGCGTTTGTGATTTTTTGCATCGTATTTGACAGTCATATTAATATATGATCGAATTAGTTGCAATCGTTATGAAAGTTCTGGAAATTATCATCAAATTGTTTCTTTGAACAAAACCAACATCGTTTTGTATTTGTAAACTATTTCGTAATTTTTTCATTTGAGCGACCTTACTGAGCTCTCAAAAGCTCACTCCCCATTGACTTCTTTTCTACATGTAGTAACCAGCGTTAGACTACTTGAAATTGGACTAGAGGCAAGCAAGCTAGTGAACTTAAGTAGTCCCTCTGTGGGTGAACCTCTGTAGTTCATTATTAAATTTAAATTTAGTTTATTGCTCCTGATTGTGTACTCGGAATAATACATTAATTGATGGATTAGTTACACTGACAGATTGGTAGTATTTATTTTGTTTGGGTTTGAGGATTCTATGATTAAGTGATTGATGGATTGAGCGTTAACGTTCTGGAAAATTCCGGGATGTTACATTTAGTGTCTCTTAGCTTATGAAAATAGCCAGCCAGTCCATTCATTGCATTTACGAACCAACCGTTGTCTTTTCGAATGAATGCCTGCCACAAATTGTCTAACAGTGTTGCCTGATCAATAGGAAAAGGTCCTAGTTTAGGGTCTTTTATTTGGAATTTGCTACCTACGTGTATGACTGCTAAATTGTTACCATCATAATTAATACGACTTGTGCCTGAGTTGTCTACGTAACTTGTGTATAAAATCGGAAAAACGGGCATTACCTGATTTGCAAAATTTGCCTGATTGTGACTTACCCTTCTAAAACCGTCAGAAGAGGAAGCCATATTTTCTGCACAGATAAACAAAGTGCCTGGATTTAGCTGTTTGAGTTAGTATTCCTACTGTAGCAATTTTCGGGATAATAAATCGGCTAAAGAATTATCATTGCCTTTTACATGTTGCCATACAATTTTATCTATTCTATAATTACTAAAGGTTGCTAAAAATTTAACCCATCTATTTGTATACCTAGAATCTTTATACAACTGACATAATATAAATCCTTTTATGCAAGAATATTATTATTTTGCTTCACAAAGCGGAAATATTTATAACCGAAACATAGCCTATAAATTTCTAAACAAATTACCAGGCGCTTTAGGAAGAGAAATATACGAAACAATTAAGAAATCCTATGAAGACAACCCGACCTGGACTCCTGCGTTAAAATGTTCTAAGGCATAAATTATTGCTAGTAATTCATAGTCTAAACTAGTTAAATACTTATTGCTTTCTTTATATTTTCCACTTGCATATCTACATAGCCTTTCTTCCTTTTTACTGCTATATTTATTGGGTTTACAGTACAAAACTACTCCCCATCCGTCTTTGCGTCCATCTGTCTGAACAATTAAATAGTCGGTGTCTAAAGGTAAATATAAATCTGGTAATTGTTTAACCTTTTCTTTTATATTTTTTATTAGATTAATATCTTCTATATTAAAATGTCTTTGACCATTTTTGCGTGTCTTATTGTATAAAGGTCCTAGTAACTTACTTAGGTCTTTAAAATATATTCTTGCTTGATTAACTAAACCTAAAAAAGGTTGTATTTGTTTTAGTCCTTCAAGTTTGTCTCGAAAGTCTAGGATCTTTTTAGCTATGTGTTCTTGTAATTTAATTTTACCATTGCCTATTTCCATTCCTAAAAATTTAACATTTGTTTTAAATAGTTCAACCTTTTTCTTGCTTAAAATTAAACCATGTTTATCAAATAATTTGAAAACTAGGTCTAAGTGTGATAAATGTTCACCTTCGTTTCTACTACAAACGAGAATATCATCTATGTATACTAAGATGAAGTTATTGTAAGGTCTAAAAATATCATACATTTTGCACTGGAAGATACTTGGGACTGTCTTAAGGCCGAATGACATGACTAACCATTCATATAGGTCTTCTGGTGTAGTGAATGATGTCCATTTAATGTCTTCAGGCCACATCTTAATTTGATAAAAGCCCGATTTACAGTCAAATTTACTAAATACCTTTTTGCCTTGTATTTTACTTAAAAGAAAGGTTTTGTTTGGTATGTTGTAACTGTCATCTCTAATGTTATCATTTAGTCTTTTGTAATTTATAACCATTCTACTTTTGCCTCTAACTATTTCTGCATGATTTCTAACTATAAAAGCTGCAGATCTGTGAAGACTATTGCTAGGTCTAATTACTCCTAATTGTGTTAAGTCTTTTATATGCATTTTAAAGTCTTCAATATCTAAACTACTTGCTTTTATATTTGTTGTTTTGACAATGTAATCTGGATTAATAATGTCTAACTTACAGTATATTTTATTTAAATCCCATCGTTTAATGGGGTCTTCTCCTATAAAAGGTAGTCTTTCTATTGCATTAAGAATATCATTTTTATCTGTAAAATGGTTTATTAAATTACAACTTATCCTATTTGTATTATAAATGTCTATATCTTCGTTATCATTAGTAACGTCTTCTATATGAGGACATTCATCTAAATTTTCTATTGTCTTTATACAGCAGTTTGATTTTCCCATGTTGCATTCTTCACATATTTTAATTTTGCCGTTCAATTCTATATAAGTCCCACCACGCTTCTGAGCGTACTTTGAGGATGTGTCAATATTAATAGGCGTGTGTATATTGTGTTGTGCTAGCTGAATATAGTCTTTAGAAATTGTTAAAATGTTATCATTTGCCAATAAAAAATTAATAGCTAGGATGATTTTGCCTTCTTCATGTAAAATTGGTGTGCAAAAAGCTTGTTTTAGAAGATAGGGTTTTGATTGAGTATTACAAGGTGTTAAAAAGGTAATGAATGTGTGTGTAATATATTGAGAATAATGTATAGTAGTATTCGAAAAACCTATTCCCGTTATGGGTTTGTCTAGGGGTTTAATATGGTTAGGATGGACTAGTGTAGGGTCTATTACGGTAATTGTACATCCCGTATCAATAATTGCATTTGTTTCAACTAGTTTGTTATGGTGTTTTATTTGTATTCTGGTGGTTATAAGATTATTAAATCTTGTCTTAGTACATAATTTTTCTATGTTAAAATCTTGTATCAATTGTTTATTATTGTTTCCCGGAATTAAGATTTCGGTATAGTTTTCTTTTAATGTTAACAATGTGTCTTCTAATTGTATAACTTTCTATTCTAAATATTCTAGTCTTCTGTTGACATTTTTGTCATAAAAAGTGTTTTCACTTGTAGGATGTTTAGAAGAGTTTGTAGGCTTGGTAATATTTATATTGTATTTTTGTTTTATGCATTTAGTACATGCTTCTTTATAGCATAAATTGCATTTACATCTAACCTTAATAGCTGGGTACCAATTGCATATATAACAAGTGTTTTTATCTAAGTCTTTTCTAATTCTCATTGGTGTATACAATTATCTTCTGATTTAATTTTTGTTCAGAAGGTTTGAACATAAAATTATATATGTTTGAATTTCTTAAAGAATTTATAAACGTATCTATTTGATCAAGTCCCCAGTTAGACCAAAACACAATTTTGAAAAAAGGTAGAATATCAGAGAAAAACAGTGGAATAGAGAGCAGATTTGGAGAAAGTATGGAAAAAACTGGAAAGAGAGAGAGAGAGAGAGAGACTGGGTTCAAGTTTGATATTCCAAAGGTTCAGGATGCTAGGTAGACGTGTAACTAGACTAAATCTCAGGATGCCGGGTTGAACGATCAGGGTTTTCTTTTTTGAAAAAAAAAACTCAGGGCATGCGTTAGTCTGCGGGTTTTCAACACCATCACTCGGCAACTAACCCTAAACAACTCGCTCCCACTTTTGTTTAAAACCATTAAGAGAACTATGAGGGTTCTTTAGAAAGCATAATCAATTTAAGTCTAGCTAAAGGTCTGAGGCAAGCATAATCATTTTGAAAAACAAAATGGACAGACTTTCTCTTTATTCAAGTAAATGTCATATGATCTCTAAATCTCGCCTATATTAACTGCTCTTTGGCATGTTAAGTTTTGAGATATTTTACTTTCAATTCATAGAAGACTTTTCACCGCATGAGCATTTTCACCCCAGAATAACTAAAGAGCTGAGTAAAAAGTAAGAAATCTTACTTGAAAATAATGGAAGATCACAAGGGAGTTTTGAGTAGAAGAATTCAGTGACAGAACATAAGCCAGGGAGGTGAGAAAGGTTTGAGAGAACTTCTGCGCTTTTGATTTCAAAATTTCTCGATGCTTCACAAGAGAATCCTAAAGCCCTTTTATAGGCAAAGAAAGGCTAGCTACAGAGATTTACATAATTCACGGGCTATCTATAGAGAGTTACATAATGTCTTTACTTTACACGTGTTAACTACATGATAAGATTAAAAGATAAAGTTGTCTTCAATCTGCTGCTTTCTTCTTTGTCCGTTGTTTCTTTTCAAAATTGCGGCTACTTTTGTTTGTTCCAACAGGTGCTTGTCTGTAGATGCTTCTAGCTGTTGCTCATTTGGCCAAAAGTTGTGATGTGTCTTCTTGTCTTCTTTGACTTTTGCCAATTCGTTAAAAGTAGATGTCTTTTCTCTTTTCTTCTTTTGCTGATTTAGCCGAAAGTAGTGGTCATCCTTTTATGCATCTTATTGCTTCGGTTGTTGTAGTGAGGGCCCAGCGTCTCTGTTTTCTCCGTGTTTGCTTTTATCAAAAGATGCTTTATTTACTGCTGTCTTCAAATTTCTGAGAGTAAGTGTCTTGCTTTTGTCTTCGTACTTGTCCAAGGTCCAAATTAGTAATTGTCTTTGCAGAGATGCTTTTATGTGTCGCTGTTTCCTTCCTTTTCTTTTCCTTTGCTTGAGCCATGATTTGAAGAATCGTCAGAGTCTTCAGCTTCTAGTGCTTTGAGAAATGAATTGCTGTTGTCACTTGGTTGTTGTGCGAACTCCATGTCTTGAAAAATACTTAAATGGCCTCTGCTGCTTGTTTTTTAATACTACTTGCTATCATTTTCTTTTTTGTTTCTTTGTGTGATTTGCGTCTTTTTTCCATTTTTCCCAAACAGACAGGGGTCTCAGGATTTAATTTGTCTTTACCAGCTACCTGTGGGGCTGGACTAGGAATACTGTCTCCTGTATCCAAAGGATTTTCAGCGTTTTTGAGTAAAACGCTAACTGTAACAGGACTTGAGAAGTTTTTACCTGCAGCCTATGAAGCAGGACTAGCTTTTCTTTAACCCCGAAAGTAGAGGGTTGTGTGGACTTGGAATTGTGAAGAAGTTTGTAGTATTTGTTTTTCCAGTCCAAGGTTTCTAATTTTAATACTTGTATCTGGGATTTTAATTGAGCCAACTGCTGCTCAAAACTTTGTTTGTCTGGTGCTAGACTGTCTGCTCTAGTTTTTAATAAATTAAAATGCTTAATTAAGACATCACAATTATTACAAAACTGTGAATCTAGATTAGAAAGGACAAGTGTTTTGGAGGTGGTAGTGCATTCAGGGCTGACATAATAATTTACCCCATAGTGTGTGGTCATTAAGTGATGAGCTTCTTCATAGGTCAGCGTGCCTTTATACCAAGGTCTGGGGTGGTTACCGACACCTTTTACCATGGCTTCGGGAAAGTGTTTGTAAATACCTGGAATTTGTCCTTTAAAAACACAGTAAAAATTAAATTTCTTGGTGTCTCTTAATTTGTGAAAATAACCAGCAAGTCCATTCATAGCATTAACGAACCAGCCATTGTCTTTTTCTAATAAAAGCTTGCCACAAATTATCTAATAAGGTTGCCTGGTCAAGTGGAAAAGGTCCTAACTTAGGGTCTTTTACATTAAATTTATTTCCTACTTGTATAACCGCTAAATTATTTCCATCATAATTAATTCAACTAGTGTCTTGACTGTCTACATAGCTAGTGTATATGATAGGAAAAACAGGCGTTGCTTGGTTTGGAAAGTTTGCCTGATTCTGACTTACCCTTCGATAACCGTCAAAAGAAGATGCCATATTTTTTCCTGCACAGATCAACAAATTGCCTGGATTTATGCCTGGGTTAGTATTCATACTGCAGTATTTTTCTGGATAATAAATCTGCTACAGAGTTATCATTGCTTTTTACGTGTTGCCATTTTATTTATCTAGTCTATAATTACTTAAAGATGTCATAAATTTTAACCAT
>JAVXUP010004420.1:0-32705 GCA_033070095.1 Escallonia herrerae | reverse complement strand
AACCAGCCTTGGCACCTTATCGTGCCTTGGTGCAACACTTGGAAGGAAGACTCGGTCATGTCCAGTATGAACATCACAATAGGTGCCACAACAGACATGCGGACTGCTTGGCCACGATCGCGTCAAAGATAGAGGTCGATGGTGAACAACGGATGCTAACCATCGTCAAGAGAATGGAACCATGCACAGCACTGAACCTAGTCCCGAGGGACGTTACTGCGGACGATTGGAGGCAACCTATCATCGACAAACTTAAAGCGCCATCTCTTGCTCATGCCTCCACCCTTACAGACTTTTCAATGATGGGAGATGTCTTATACAGGCGGTGTCCCGGAGGCACTCTAGCAAGATGTTTGGCACCGGAAGAGGCAAAACACAAATTACAGCTCGGCCACCAGAAGTGTTGTGGCTTCGACGGTCCCCCTCTGTATCGTCGCCTCCAGCGTATGGGATTATATTGGCCATCCATGGCCAAGGACGCCTCGGATATACAAAAGGATTGTCCCGAGTGCCTGTATGCACCCGACGGTGCCGAAGCTCTTGTCATTGACATCGAGGGTGACTGGCGCCAGCCTTTCATCCAGTATCTATCCCACGGGATTCTACCACCTGACCGCGGCTCAGCACGATCCATCAAGCGCAAGGCAGTCAGGTATTTTGTGACGGAAGGCGAGTTATTTCGCAAGGGATTTTCGGGACGCACCCTGCGATGCTTGCAAGGTGCCCAAGTGGTCAAAGTCATTAACGAAGTACACAATGGTGATTGTGGTGAACATCAAGGCTCCCAGAAGCTGTATGCAGAATTACTAAGATTGGGGTATTATTGGCCGACTATGGAATCCGACTCCATCTCGCATGTCCGACGCTGCCAACCCTGCCAGCGGCACGCCGACAGGATACACTCGCCAGCATCCGACTTGCACATGATCTCAGCACCTTGGCCATTTCATTCTTGGGCCCTCGACCTCATCGGCCCCATCCACCCGCCGTCCAGAAGCCATTCATGGATCATGGTTGCTACTGAACGCTTTACGAAGTGGGTTGAAGCCGTACCTCTGCGGAGAGCCACGGGAGGTGCCGTTTCCAACTTCTTACGCGACGTCATCTGTCGTTTCGGCATCCCTCGATGTATTATATCTGACAATGGCACCCCATTCATTAACCGAGAGGTTCGAACTCTCATGGAAAGGTACAACATCAGCCATGCCACATCAACTCCCTATTACCCGCAAGGTAATGGTCAAGCTGAAGCGTCCAACAAGACTTTGCTACGAGTATTATCGCGAATGGTGCATGACGCCGACCGGTCGTGGTCCGAACAACTGAATCTGGCACTCTGGGCCTACAGAACATCCATGCACACAGCGACAAAGGCCACGCCTTTCTCTCTCGTCTACGGGGACGAGTGTGTGGTACCTGCCGAGATCGCAGAACCATCGGCTCGACTTTCCCTAAGCAGCAGTCTCGGAGATGAAGAAGCCCGGCTCGCGGCACTTGACGGCCTCGACGAACGACGAGCCACGGCCCTGCGCCGCATGAAGAAGTATCATGAGCAGCTTACGAAAGCTTATGGGAAGACCGTCAAGCCACGTTCGTTTATCGAGGGCGACCTTGTTCTTCAAGCCGCCAAGCATGTGCGGGCCAACATGTCAGCTCCTAAATTCACGCCAAACTGGGAGGGCCCTTTCACGGTGCACGAAGCCCGCACTAATGGCTCGTACCTCCTGCTCAACCACGACGACGGTCAGGTCTCGGCCCCCATCAACGGCCGCTACCTGAAGAAGTATTATGTGTAGCCGCGACAACATAAGCCCGCGTCATAGAACGCGCCCTCGTAGCATTTTTGTACATGCGACATTGCTTGCAGACTTGTATTTTTTTGTTGATCTGTGTAGCGTTCTACACTAGTCATGTAATGGTGTTTTGTACCGCGTCCTATCAATACAAAGTCATGCTGTTACCTCAACTTCTGCCCAGCTGGCACTCATTCTCAACCTATGCTTCCTAAGTCACTTTCTACGAGCGGGAATGGGAAAGCATTCACAAGTAACCGAAACAAGCAAGACATTCAAAAAAAAAGAGAGAAAGAAGAGAGCAACCGAACATAACATACAATAAGCCGAGACCATCAAAAATATGTACATATACATCAAACGTTTACTAGCCGTCGTTAAGCACTACAACTACGGCAAAGTAACATACAAGCTAGGAAAGTCTAGACAACAGCGATGCAACTGGGTGGGAGCTGAATGCCTGAAGTACCTCCCGCTCCGCTTGTACCTCTGACCATCCAGCATCAAGCTCGGCCTGTCGCCCTAACCGCTCTGACTCTCGCCCGTCCACCTCACCTCGCCGCCTCTGTAGATCGGACAACTGCCTCTGCAAATCGACAAGCTGTCTCTCTATCTCTGCCACCTGCATGTCAATCCCGGCCAACTCTGCCGTGATCTCTGACCGCTCTGCCTCTAATCCTGTGCGGCGCCGCTCCAGCAACATCTCCCGCATAACCACGACTGCACGCCTCTCATCCATATCGTGGCTGACGCTCCTCGATCTAAAGAAATCTGCTAGCCAGTCCAGCTGCATACCTAGCGATGTGAACGGAGCGAACTCTGAAAGCGACCGAGCAACGAACTCTGCAGTCCAACCCGACGACGGCACACTGGCGAACGGCAGCAACCACTCCATAAACCCTGCAGACACCCACATCCGTAGTACTGGGTTCTCTACCACCACGCTCTCGAATGTCTACGGGAACGCTGCCTTCACCAGTTCTAACCGGCGCACAGTCTCCGCCGGTAGCTGGAGGCCCCCCCAAGCTGCCACATCCACCTGACCGCTCGAGGATCCTCTACTCATATCTCCGACTGTCGCGCCACTGCCGCCCGCTGCAGAAATCTCCGACATCCCACCCGCCCTCTGCGCCCCAATCGTGGCTGAGTGCATCGCCAGAAGAGTAGCTCCGACCTCAACCACGGACTCCGGCAATGTGTCATGCCGTCGCACCACCACGGCCTGAACCGGTGTCTCTCGCTCACGAATCGAGGCAGCAACAACAGACTCAGGCTCCGCCATTTCGCCACCATCACCTCCCACAACCTGCGTCTCCATGCCTGTCCACCAGTCCTCGTCAATGTCGAACATCACCGTATCGCTCCCCTCTCCGCCGTATAGTGCCCCCACCGTTTCCTCAGTAGCAGGCAATGGGCTCACCCTCCTCGGCACACTGGCCGTCAATAGCTCAACGGCCTCGGTCTCGTCACTGTCAACTAATCTGCCGGCCTCGGCTGCCATAGCCTCCTCGCCTGCGATCTCAGTCTCGGCCTCGCTCCCCCCGCGACCGCCTCTTCCTCGTCCCCCTGGCAAAACCGCTGTCAGTTCACAGATTATGAGCAATATGCAAACCATATTTATACGACAAAAAGAAAGGACAGAAGCAAACCTCAGAGTCTAGCTCCTCTAATACGTCGCGCGGCCTCTTCGCCCCTGATAGGTGTGGGGCTGAGGTACCAGCACTAGCCTGACGAGCTGTCTCCATCATCCCCACTCGCAATGCCGACAAGGGCCCCTTGCCGGCCCCCGGCACCCTCGGCACCTCGGCAATAGGCTCCTCCCCACGGTCCTCCCCGGGAGCAGCGTCCCCCAACTCTACGGCATCCTCCTCCGCCTCCCTCTCCGAGCTCGGAACAGAACTCCCGGTCACCAGTGACAGCATCCCGCACTGCCTCGCGACTGTGGCCGATATCAAACTCAGGGCTCGGTCACATGCGAACACATCTACCTGTCGACGTGTGCCTGACGGCTGTGCCAGCCATCCGGCCCAGCTCCCTCGCAGTCGCTCCCACCAATGCGCATAATCCGCGGTCACCGCCCCTGCCACCTCTGTCCCTGGCTGCCTCCACTCTGTCGTCGGTGCCGGCCACTCGCGGGCTCTGTCATATAGTGTATACCCAAAAGCCGTCGCCACACTCCAAGGGCTGTCATAACCGCATGGGGGCTCTAGATCGTACCCGAACGCCAACGACAGACGGTCCGGGCAATACCTCGCCACATAATAGCAGCACTCGGCGGGCTTCCCGCCATCATCTGTCAATACCAGGAGCCAGCCGGGAAAATACGCGACCAATAGCGCCAGCTGTCCTGGCGCTAGCTCGCCTCTCCGACTCAGATCTGTCGTCACCTCCTGCACGTGCAGCCATGGCGGCGTACCATATGACGCATGCATCTCCATATAGGGCCGTCGCTCACATTCCCCCCGTTTGTCTAGAATCTGTGCCAACGGGCACCCCGGCCTCCTGATGCCTGCCCAAGCAAAAGCCCGAGACCCGCTACACCACAACGCCACCTGCCGCGACCTGCCTGGACGGGTCACTGTCCCCATCGTCGGTGACGGGTGTGCGAGTGGGTATCCGTCAGGACGGTACCCTGGAAAGCACTCGTACAGGTACCTCTGCAAAAACATCCAGTCCACGTATGTCGCCACCTGATACCGACCATACGACCGCTTCACGTCATTCACGAACTGATCTAGCCGCGAGTATAACGTGCCCAAGTACACCGGAGCCAAGCCGACCCGCCTTCCCTGCGCCATCCTAATGGCCAAGGGAAACACCCTCGGGGAAATGCCATCCTCAGGTGTCCCCTCAAACACAAACCTGCAAACAACGACCGGCAACATATGTCAGTTTGACGTTTTACAGGGCAAGCAGGACATACGATATATTCACAAATAATCACACGACAGTACAAAATTTACCTCGATAAGAACATCGCCAAAAACGCCACCAACTCGTACCGATCGCTGCCATGATACGGACCCATCACGAACTGGGCAGCATTGCCCAACTTCTGGCCTGTCCTCGCCTGCGGCGTGCCGTAGAACTGGCGCAGCCACCCACCGTACGTCCCCTTCCGGTGCCTCTTCGTCTCCGCCAAAATGTCCAGTAGCTGCGTCTGCAACAACCGCTCCTCCCCGCTCAGCCGGGTCACCCGTGCATCCACCTCCCCGTGTATCGGCAGCCCTGTCAGCATCAACACATCGAGTAACGTCGGCCCGATCTCCCCGAACTCGGTCACGAACGTATGCGACTGCGTGCTCCATCTTGCCAGCAATCGGGTCATCCCTGGCGTATCCCTATATAACTCCAGCCCCCTCGCCGTAACATTGATCGCCGGTAACAGCCCTAGTGCCTGCAACACCTGCGCCCTCACCGGTGTCTCCAACATATGCTCACACCAAAAGTCCCACCCTACCGGCATCGCACTATGGCCCTTGAACATCACCGGCGACCAAGGTATGTCCTCTCTCCCAATCAACAATGCCGGTACATACCTCGACGACATCACAGGCGCCTCCGCCGGGCTCGGCGCGCGAAGGTAGGGTGACGACAGCCGAGGCTCCTCTCCCATCGACGGACCACCCCACGGTGTCCTGAACGCTCCGTCTGCCACACGAATGGCCAACTCCCTCCACAGCTCACGGTCCGGTACACACGGTACTACTCCCCTCACCCCCAGCAATGTGTTTGTTTTATCTGGCTCCGGATCGTAGGACCTCCTACCGCCATCATCAAAGGTCAATGGCACTGCCGCCTCGACACCCACTAACGGTGTGGCCTCATCGACTGGCGGCGCCGGCACAGGTACAGTCATCATATCCCGCGGCGGTCGCGATGTACCCGTCGCGGCCCCTCGCGGCTTCGCCCACATCTTCTGCCGAACTTTTTTCACTGCTGGCGTCGCTCCGGGCTGTGAGGATGGGACTTGGGCCTGTCGGACAACCTGCGTGACCGACCCCCCGTGACTGGCCGACCCCCCATGTGCGGCCGACCCCTCTCGTGCGGCCGACCCCCCGTGGCTGGCCGACACCCCATGCGCGGCCGACCCCTCTCGCTGGGCCGACCCCCCTTGCCCGGCCGATCCCCCTCGCTGGGCCGACCCAACCCGTCCGGCCGATCCCCCTCGCTCGGCCGACCCCCCGTGGCTGGCCGACCCCCCATGCGCGGCCGACCCCTCTTGCTGGGCCGACCCCCCTTGCCCGGCCGATCCCCCTCGCTGGGCCGACCAACCCTGTCCGGCCGACGCCCCTCGCTGGGCCGACCCCCCTCGTGCGGCCGAACCCCCGTGGCTAGCCGACCCCCCTCCCCTCGCAGAGCCACCAACTGGCCGACCCCCTGGCCCCGACGACCCCTCGCCCAATTCCACCTCTTCTCTCACCATCCCTTTTTCTCTCTTTCTTTCTCTCTCTCTCTCTTCTCTGACTTGCGTAGGCACAAATGGCGGTGCCTCCGCCCTGCCCCGCTCCGCTCCTTATATAGGGGTGGGCAATTTTCTTTTCTTTTTCTTTTTATTTTTCTCTTTCTTTCTTTCTTTTTCTATTCTTTCTTTCTTTCTTTTCTTTTTCTTTCTTTTTTCCTTTAGTTTACGCTCCCGTCCGCCGGCGCCTCGCCACAGTTTGTCGACCACGCGCCGTCACCGCTATGACCCCAGTGCGCGCCCGCGCGCCACCTCCACGACCTTCGTCGCACGCATTCACATGACAGCTCCGCGACAGGCCCCGTCGCCCGCGTGCCATCTCCTTGAACCGCGTCGCTTGTGCCAACTCATCGCGCTCTTTACAACGCGCGCTCAACGCCAATGGTCACTTGATGCACTACCGCGACGTTCGTCGCTGCGCCCGTGCGCCATTCTCATCATGCGTGCCCCCGGCACCAAGTATAGCTCCGCGACGTTCGTCGCCGCGCCCGTGCGCCATTCTCATCATGCGTGCCCCCGGCACCACGTATAGCTCCGCGACGTTCGTCGCCGCGCCCGTGCGCTATTCTCATCATGCGTGCCCTCGGCACCAACTGTAGCTCCGCGACGTTCGTCGCCGCGCCCGTGCGCCATCTTCATGATACGTGCCCCCGGCACCAAGTATAGCTCCGCGACGTTCGTCGCCGCGCCCGTGCGTTATTCTTATCACATGTGCCCCGGCACAAAGTATTGCTTCGCGACGTTCGTCGCCCCACCACTTTCATGACATGTGCTCCGGCACCATGTATTGTCCCCGCGACAATCGTCGCCATGTCCATGCACCACGACCATGTTACAAGCCTCCGGGCATAACACCCGTTCACCACACCATGCGCCCCCGCCATGGGCATGGAAGACCTTCAACCCACTCGCTAGAGTGTGCGGCATTCTGGAGGCTCCGCTCATAGTGCTCCTGCACGAGGACCCCTCCTTGCGGCATGGGCTGCACGGGCTAGTGCCATCACCGGCACAATCAACCACGGGCCTGGAAGCCATCGCCGGCACAATCAACGACGGGATGGGCTCACAACCTTGAAGCCATCGCCGGCACAATCAAACTACGGGATGGGCTCACAACCTTGAAGCCATCACCGGCACAATCAAACTACGGGATGGGCTCACAACCTTGAAGCCATCGCCGGCACAATCAACCACGGGATGGGCTCACAACCTGGAAGCCATCGCCGGCACAATCAACGACGGATGGGCTCACAACCTGGAAGCCATCGCCGGCACAATCAAACTACGGGATGGGCTCACAACCTTGAAGCCATCGCCGGCACAATCAAACTACGGGATGGGCTCACAACCTTGAAGCCATCGCCGGCACAATCAAACTACGGGATGGGCTCACAACCTTGAAGCCATCGCCGGCACAATCAACTACGGGATGGGCTCACAACCTTGAAGCCATCGCCGGCTCAATCAAACTGCTACACGGGCTTAGCGTCATCGCCGGCTCCATTACCAGGAACCTTGGCCCCCGCAGCAACAGGGGCTGTAACCACATCGTTTATGCATGCGACGCCCGCTCGGGTTGCCCCTCCGCGCCCGCCGCACGCAGGGGGCTTATGTTCATACCCTATTCTGGTCGCACCCCAAGACCCGCCAAGGGACCCACTTTGCACGACACATCACCCAGTCAGCGGTCAACTTTTCAACGCTCGAGGGCCGGTCAAAGCAACGCATGCTCAAGTCACGTGAACCATTCGTGAAGCGACTTCGGCGTGCCTTCCACCCCAAGGGGTCGGCCACCCCAAGGGGTCGGCCTCCCTCTAGGGTCGGCCTCCCCCAAGGGTCGGCCTCCCTTGGGGGTCGGCCACCCCAAGGGGTCGGCCACCCTCGGGGGGTCGGCCTCCCTCTAGGGTCGGCCTCCCCCAAGGGGTCGGCCACCCTGGGGGGTCGGCCACCCCAAGGGGTCGGCCACCCTCGGGGGGTCGGCCTCCCTCTAGGCTCGGCCTCCCCCAAGCGTCGGCCTCCCTTGGGGGTCGGCCACCTGCCTTGAACACCGACGCCGTCACCTTTGACCCCACCCCATTGTCACGACGACCGTCGCTCGCGGCCGCACTCCGCCATAGTCGCGACAACCGTCGCTCTCGGCCGTGCCCCTTCGTCGCGATGACCGTCGCCCGTAGTCTCGATGACCGTCACTTGTGGCCGCTCTGTCGCCATGACAACCGTCGCTCACGGTCGCGCGCCATCCACGCAACGACCCTCGTCGCTCGGAGATCACTCTGCGACCCTCGTCGCCCGCACTCAACCGCGCCCCATGCGCTGCAATCATGTTATATGCTCACGGGATAGGCTACTCCGCCAGGACACTATCTCCGCCGGGGTGCCTGCGTGACTGGCCTACGTGCTCTGGCACTGGGGGCTCGCGTCGGCACCCCTAAGGACTATGACCCCCGGGTCACTCGGAGACGGGAGCAGGTCTTCGGAAGGGCATCTTGCCTAGTCCACCTGGCAGCTGGGCGTCGGGTCTTCCCCGCCGCTGCCAGGCCTGTGGGATTCAGTAAGGGCTTGGACTGGAGGCTGGGGCAACGGGCTACTCTGACCATGCTACCGCGGCATGATCAGTCTCCTCAGACAGGCAGAGAGATGTTGCAAGGGCAGGGCAGCACGAACTTAGGAACCGGCAGTCCAACGAAGGGTCAGTGCGTTGGCCCCCTGGTGACGTGTCGTTCCCAGGGGGCGACACATGTCAACTTATGACACATGCACATTTTTGCCTATAAATAGTGGACTTTGGAGCTTTTTCAAGGATCTGATTCTCATTTGGACTTTTCACTTTCTCTCTCTAAAGGAAACATTCTCTCTGGAATTCTAGTGAGAGAAATATACTTGAACTCCCGTCTACGGACCCTGGACGCCATACCCTCATTACGGACTGCAGACTGTCGGTCCTGTTCATCGTCACCTTGCCTGCGCAGCACTGCCACCCCTCACGACCTGTCTGGGGAGCCTTGTCCTCGGCCCTTGCGCCGTCCTTGCTGTCTCCCACGTTGCCTACCTGGAAGCCAACTCAGACCGCATCCTTTGTGGCACCTCCACGTAACATCGAACCATTTCCGGCACCATCATAGTTTAGAAGCCATTTTCTTTGAGTTTACCACCTCCTACCAGCTTAAGTGACTAAGCCAAATTAAATGATTTAATATGGGATTGGATAGGTGAGAGTTCGGATGAAAGGAAGAAAGAAAAATAAACAAACAAACAAAGAAGAGAAACAGGAATAAAAATAGAGTGAAAACAGAAAAGAAGGACTGAAGGAGAGAAGAGAAGAAAGAAAAAGAAGAAGATCAAAACAGAGAGCTTCGGGAAGAAAGGGAAAACAGGGGGAAGGGAATAAATTAGGAGAGAGATTGTGGAACCTCCTCAAGGTATTTTCCATGTAGGATGCGAGTTTATTGTGCAATATTCAGTTGGGTGTTTCAAGAACTGTGTGTGTGTGTGTGTGTTGCTCACTGTATCTGCTTCGGGTAAGTGTGTTTATAGTGAAGGGTGTGTGGGTTTTGGTGAATTGTGAGTGTTAGAGGGTAGGTGTAGTGTGTAGGAGTGTTTTAGTGTGTACTGGTGTGTTCTTTGTGTGTGTGCAGATGAAGCA
The DNA here is from genome assembly GCA_033070095.1 of Escallonia herrerae. Taxonomy (NCBI): domain Eukaryota; kingdom Viridiplantae; phylum Streptophyta; class Magnoliopsida; order Escalloniales; family Escalloniaceae; genus Escallonia; species Escallonia herrerae. The sequence continues at coordinate 22,807 of JAVXUP010004420.1, read as the reverse complement.
GGGGGAAGGGAGTAACTGTGGGTGTTCATGTGTGTGTAATTGTGGGTATAGATTTGTCTTTATTGTGTAAAATGGTGGATTAAAAGGTGTTTTAAGAGTGTAATGGGTGTTTACATCCAAGTCTATGTGTGTGTGGGTAAGAAATGGAAAATCTATGAGAGTATGGGTTTTGGCTAAATGAAGAAGATGAAGGGTGCGTGTGTTTTGGGTGAAATACTATGTGTTTAATTTGAAGAGTACTTGTAAGTGTCACTAAAAGTAGGAGTTATTTAGGTAGTTTCTAATCAAAATTTCTATAAGTAGTTATGGCAAAAATTAGATAAAGTCCAAAACAGTAACCATTGATATTTTTACGAGACGCACGCTCTGGGATTTTTCGAGAATTTTTTGTATCTGTGAATGATGCTAAATTAGGATATCAATTAGGAAAAATTTCGGATTTATTTAACATAGTAAATAAAGTTATTTTAATCAAAAAATTTTGAAAAAAATCTTATTTTACTAATATAATTTATCATCTAAAATTTCGTGCCATTCCGAGGCCGACATATATTTTTTGCAAAAATTGCCTTTCAGCTCTCGGTCCGAATATTCAGGATTTGTGGGAAATTTTTTTAAGAATACTTTTTTAGTCTAGAATGACATCCAGATCCTTAAAATAGCATTTTAAGATATTTTTGAAATTTTTTTGGTGCCGAAAATTCATTGGGATATTTTTGTAATTTGCCACCTCGAAGGGATATTTTAGTAATTTTACCTATAAGAGGCATTTTGAGAAATATTCGCATACAGTAAGATTGTTTGAGTGATTTTACTTTCGGGAAGGCTGGTTGGTGATTCAAGTGTGAGGAGGGGTATTTTGGTAATTTGCCACTCTGAGGGGTACTTTGGTAATTTGATCTAAGAAAGGTATTTTTTTTGGGGGTAAAATCGCATATGGTAAGGTTATTATAGTGATTCTACTTATGAGAAGACTATTTTGGTGATTTAAGTCTGAGAGGGACATTTTGATAATTTTATACTTCAGGGGCATTTTGGTAATTTTACATACGCGGTGAAGGAGGTTCATTTAGGAATATGTGTGAGTCCGTATTGATCTAAAATATTGTACTATAGATTGTATTCTAATTAATTTCTTGTTCCGTTTAGGTTAAAGGTAAAGACTTTTTGTTAGAATAATTTAGCTGTAGATCCAGGTAAGAGATTCTATCTAAACCCTGGGTAAGGACTTTTATCCGAATCCTTATTTTAATAACTCGTACTCGTAAGTACTATTTTGATTTACTTATGACTAATGTCGAACTCTGAGGTATGAATTGATATCAGCATGTTATTACCCAGAAAACCCAAAAATATTGAACTTGAATCTGTTATTTGAAAATCTTGTGATGTTCGCCTATTATTGCACGCTGAGCAAATTTGACAATCGTATGCTATTCTGATTCGTCATCACTATTCGGTTGGACTCTGATACAAGTTGCTTTACTTTTTTTGAAATGTTTATTACCCATCGAGCTTTTGAATAACATGTAACTCCGCTATAATTGAAATGTGCATTGTTTACCTTTATTGCCTTGTTTTGAACCTTATACGTGTATTAAAAATCCTATTCGATGCTCTGTATTTATTTTCATTGTGCATTGATTTAATCATTGTATTATCGTTTTGTTAATTGGCATGAGATTTTGCATTGGTGTGTTTTGGCAGGAATTGGTGTATGTTGGAAGTATTGCTGTGGGCTAGTACCTTGACGGACTAACCGGTGTATTGGTGTACTAGCTAGTACCTTGACGGACTAGTCGGTGTATTGGTGTGGGCTAGTACGTTGATGGACTAGCCGATGTATTGGTGTGGGCTAGTACCTTGATGGACTAGCTGGTGTATTGGTGTGGGCTAGTACCTTGATGGACTAGTCGGTTATTGGTGTGGGCTAATTTTGATCCTTTTGAGAATCATTGAGTTTTGACCGTTTGAAGTATTCTGAAAATTTTTGTCGATTGGATTCTTTGGAATCGTTTTGTAATTCTTTGGTTAATCTTTGGACGACCTTGCTGAGCTCTCAAAAGCTCACCCTTCATTTGATTCCTTTTTACAGGATTTGATCAATAATAGATTGCTCGGAAATGGGGTTTATTAGAGTCTGGGTGAGATTTCGCTGAGCCCACCACTACTGTGTAGTAAGACTCCGGCGCGGGTCGGTACTGTTAATTTGTAATTAGAAATTTGAATTGCAAAGGACATAAGTTGTAATCGTTTAAGTTAAGCAGTTTGTAATCTAGTACTTTAAGAAATCTGGGTTGATGCTGAATTATATGATTTAGAATGTGTATTAGTGAACATATTTGATAGGTTTGATGTGATCTAGCATGTTAACGTCCCGAAATTTCGGGACGGCGGACCTCTGGATTTCCAGGAATGTTACAAACACACACATACACTAATATACCTAAAACATACACATCCACAAAATTGACACACACACATACACTAATATACCTAAAACATACACATCAACAAAATTGACACACACACACACACACGCAAAATCATGTAAATGGGTGCGCGTGCACTCACCTCACACACTAAACACACGCATGCATATCTCGTTACATGCTTCGACCCATTTCTTGGTAGTGTGCAACATTCCTTAGGGTAGGCAACTCCGAAGTTCGGGATACTACCTCAGGGAGCTCCAAGTGCTCCGGCATAATGATTCTCCTCTCGCTAAGGAGGCAAAAGCTCCAGGCACTACCTCAGCCCTTCAGGTAGGCGTCTCTTCTTGGATACTATCTTGGTGCATTCCAAGTCTCCGCCGGCACAAGGACTCACCGTGGGGTGTAGACACTCCGTATTTGTAGTCTTGCTTTGTTCTCTTTTATCTATTTAGGTCGAGCTTTAGGGCTAATTAAGTTTATTATTATTGTGGGTCTAGACCTCGTAATAATTATAAGCTAAATTTGATTAAATTAAATCCAGTCCAGATAGAGTCCATTCAAGTCAACAGTCAAGTATAGTGAGTAGTCTTCTCCAGTCGGTTAAACCAGTCCAGTTAGTTAGGTTTAACATATGTTAAATTAAAGAGATTTTGACTTGATTCATATTGTAATTTGTGATTGATTTTTGATTTGGAATTGATCCTTGATGCAGATATTGATTTGTGATTAAGTCCCGTAGTGTACCCCTTATTATTTTTTTTCAAATTAAAGGCAATTAGTATAACAAAATTCGATTTAAAATCTCGACTAATTAAGGGATGAACGTGCTTGACACACATGCCGCTTAGGCCTTTCTCCTTTCTTTCTAATGTTGGAGAAAAGATTTGGAAAGAAAGAAACTTAGGCCCCGTACTTTTATCATTTTCATTTCTTAGTTTTTACAATGATGATAAAAAATTCTTTTTTTATTTACTTTTACCATTTTCTGTTTCATTTTGGTCAAAATTACTCAAACAAAGATATTTTCAGCTTCACCCAAACTTAACTCAAATATAAAAAAAAATTAAATTTTTTTGATAAACATAATAAAAGCAGAGGTGCGTATTTTTTTTAACTAAATACGAAAATTATGAAAATAAAAAACAAAAATACTAATTAAATTTTCCCCTTTTTCTGTCCTAAAAAAGTTCATTAAATTCTTTCCTTCCTTTCTCTCTCTACTTATTAATTATTAAAAGGGAAAAGGCTATCAAGAATCAAGAAAATAAAAAAAGAAAGGAAAGTATAAATTTTAGCTCACGGAAGTCTCTTGGAGGGCAGAAATTGGTCATGGATCTGTTCTCCTTCTCATCGTCGGCGGCCATGGCCCAACAAACATGGGAACTCGAAAACAACATCGTCACCATGGAAACCCCACAGTCATCCGACTCAGACGCCATCTTCCACTACGACGACGTCGCGCAGGCCAAGTTCCAGCAGGACAAACCCTGGGCCAACGACCCGCATTACTTCAAGCGGGTCAAGGTCTCGGCCCTGGCCCTGTTGAAGATGGTGGTCCACGCCCGCTCCGGCGGCACCATCGAGGTCATGGGTCTCATGCAGGGCAAGACCGATGGGGATGCTATTATTGTCATGGACGCTTTTGCCCTTCCCGTGGAGGGCACAGAAACTAGGGTGAATGCACAGGCCGATGCGTATGAGTATATGGTCGAGTACTCCACTACCAACAAACAGGTAGGTTTTTTTATCCTAACTTGTTTCGTCTCAGTCGCTATAAATATGAGATTACAATTGCTTTTAGAAACCCTTATTGCGATTACCATAAAGCTGTAACTTATGAAACTTGTGATAAGCTTAAGAACCCTAGTGAACGAACTTTGTATAAAATCTCTAGCCTGGATGCTGTGATAAGCCTTTACCTCAAGGACATTTTTATTTCCTGGGAAATGATGTTTGGACCGCTAATTTTTTTGTTAGGAAATGATGGATGTTTTTAACATAGCTTTAGTGGGTGTTGGAATTGATTCTAGCTTGGTCAAGCCTATTTAAGACATTTTAAAATAGGTTAGTGTGGTCTTTGGCAAAAAAAAAATAAAAAAAAAAAAGAAAAACAAGAAGAAAAAAGAAGAAAGAAATAGACCAAAACTAGAGAAAAGTGTTTAAAACATAAATCACGGTCTTAAAGCATTTTTGCTGAAACATGTTTCTTGCTGCTAAAAAATCTTGATCGGGAATCACAGTCAGAGATTTGACCTGCAGTACAGAAGAGAAGTGACTATCAGGTGGGGTTCTGACGGAGGAACTCTCTGATGCTTAAGTTAAAGCGTAGCTAGCAGGGTAGAACTCTGAAAAAGTAATAAGGCACAAGATGCGTGTGTGAAGTTATTTGTATGCTTGGGAGTAGCCCCCTTTATATAGTCGTAGGTAGAAGACCCCTAGTAGGTCTAAAAGTCTTGACGGCTGGGCCTTGGGCCACACATATTAGGATCAAGTTAGGATCCTTAAGGATCACATCACAATCCTTCCAAATTATGTTAGGATCCCTTTAGACTCCTAGTTCTACCAATATGGTCACTATCAAATTCAAGATTGACCACATTGACCATCAACCTGCCACGTGTCACTATTTGATTGGGAGTGTATTTTTAGTCGTATCATAATGCTTCCCGCTTTTGTTGTAATGCCCCAAACTTTGGAAGTGGTTACTAAAATTCAAAGTCCTAAAGTGAAATACATTCCATTAAATATTTAGTTATACCAGGGTATAAGCTAGAGCATCTAATCCATTAGCGGCAAAAATATTTCCATAAGATGAAAACTTAGGTCCATTTGACAACACTTTCAGTTTTGATTTTCTGTCTAAAAAAAAAAAACAAAAACCAAAACCAGTTTAATTTTTTTACAAAACAAGTGGGTGTTTAATTATTCAGTTTTTATTTTGAGTTTTTTCTTTGGTGGTAGTTTGCGGTAGCGGTGATAGGGAGTAGCGGTGATGGGGAGTGGCGGTGGCAGGCCGCCGGCATGGCTGGTGGCTGCCGGCTGCCGGCAGTCGTCGGCGGTGGACAGTGGCGGTGGGCGGTGGCTACTGGCGGTGGGAGGGTGGTGGTCTCAAAATAAAAATCAAAACTGAAAACCGAAACTCATTTTTGGAGTTTTAAAAAACAGCACTGGTTTAAAAACTAATTTTTTTAACTGAAGGAAAAAAACGAAAATTGTGCGCCAAACGCGTTTATTTTCTCCGGTTTTTAAAACTGAAAAAAATTGAAAAAATTAAACTGCGTCAAACGGGGCCTTAATTAGAATTCATCCTCTTCAAAATCCAACTAAAACAAAATAATAAAACCACCGTGAAAATCCATTACAAATTCTAATTCCAATTCAAACTACCCACATCCGAGTAAAGTTCTCAAAATGAATTACATTGTTCAATTACCTAAAAAAATAATGCTCTAATTTCCCAAGCGTGGCAATCCTCTAATCACGTCTACTAAATGTGGTAGGGTACTAGGGTTTATCTTCTTGAACTGCTGAATATAGCACATGGAGAAAAAGGAAATGGAACATGATACCTCAGAGCGAATGTGAATAAGAGGCATTTTCTCTATCAATTTGCACAGGCAATTGTGGTGGATAGAAGCATCACTATTTATAGTTTTATTGCCAATCGTAGTGTATAGAAATGGGTTTTGAGACCCAGAACATAAGGCTGCTCTGCTTCATAAACCTAGTACATGGTAGGTGAATTTCCAATTCCATTCTCTATTAGAACAACACTATAAGAACCAAGATGGAAGGTACATAAAACTAACAGTGTATGACCACTTAACCCATGCCAAAGGCTCCACGTCATTTGCAATGACATGGGACAGCATGAAATCAAACTGAAGTCAAATAAAAGCATGGGTACTACCAATTTTAAAAGGAGCAATCTATTGCCGCAATAGAAATACAAGGAATAATGATGGGAGTCATGAAAAGATCTCTTACCACAACAAGAACTAGAATTTCTTACCTCAATCAATGCGACATGTTAGATCCCAACGCAACAGTGACGTGATTGCGCTATCGCAAAACCTAAAGCCAAAAAAAAAAAAAGAAAAAAAGAAAAACTCGAGGCTTCATCCACATCCCAAAAAGACTACAATTTTCTGATTTACATGACCTATAGCCTATGTTACATGGACTCGGTGTCGGTGTCCGGATCGGATACGTGTCCGATTGTCGGACTCGCCTATTTTTGAAATTCTAGTATACGTGGACATCGTCCAAAAGTTGGACACGGGTACGGGGACACGGCTAAAAATTTTAAGATAGATAAAATACTTTAAATGAGATTGAGTGTTAAATATTTTTTATTTACGGGTATATATAAATTTCAAATAAATTATATATAATTACTATCCAAAATAAATAGGTTCTTCCATTTTTAGTTGGACAATTGTACCTTTTTTTATAAGTCAATGCCAAAAAGTTAGAGAAAAAAAAAGAGAAGGAAAAAGAAGGGTAAAAGCCCTTATGTCAAAAGCAAGGCTGTCAAAGGCTGTCAAAAAGTAGAGAAAAGACCCACGGGTAGAAGGTACTCTCGCTCTCTCTCTCTCTCTCCCCTTCTTCCTCTTCTTCTTCTTCTTCTTTTCTTTCGATGGCCATATCTTCTTCTATTCTCTCTTCAAAGCATCAGAGATCTTCTTCTCTATCTTAAAAACCTTCACAGCTTCTTCTTTCTTCGATCGTTATTGTTGCTCTTTGGCCGGAATGTCGACGTGGCGTATTCGTCCGGCAGATGACGGATCCGACACGGATCCCGTACTCGTGTCGGCGTCGAGTCGTGTTGACACCGCCCCTTCGCCCCAAAGTGAAGGGTCTATGTAACATAGCCTATAGCGACAGAAATCCATTACAAGCCTAGTTAGGGGGTTAAATACCAATTCGGGGCTTACCTTGGATGAAAATAAAGAGAGGAAATGGTAAGGAGCAGCGAAATAGCAAGCACACACAACACTTTGGAGGCAGAGTTGCTGCTGGAAAGAAGAGGAAACTATTTAAAGGAAACCCTGATTGGCAAATTACACAAACACTCCCCAACTTTAGATACTTATTCAAAACGAACCAAAACTTTTCTAAAATTACGAAAAGGGCGCTGACTTTATTTATTTATTTATTTGTATTAATTTGCTAAAATGATCATCTTAATAAATTAATGGGATCTTACATTCTCCCCTTAAAATAATTTTGTCCCCGAAATTAAACGCACCTTAATCATCAAAAGTTGAGTGTGCTTTTTGCGCATAACATCCTCGAGTTCCCAAGTAGCTTCCCTCTCAGAATGGTTACGCCATAATACCTTCATAAAAGCTATATGCTCCCACTTCAACTGAGGGATAGAAAACGGTTGCAACATCCCAATTTGTCTTTGGTGTTCTGCTTTAATCTGCTGACACACCAAACATTTAGCCATAAAGTCTGTTACCTCTTTTCATGTTATTCCACCAATAAACACCTCGTAAGTTTTAGTACATCTTGGTACTACCTGGGTGAACTGCAAAAGGTGAATTGTGAGCCACCGAGAAAATCTCTTTCTTCAGTTCCGGATTCGAGGGAACCCATAGTCTAGAACCTATACAAAGAATACCCTCGTTATCCAGTCTGAAGTATGTGTGACCACCTTCTTTAACTTTGTCACTAATCGTGGTCAACTCAGGATTTGATTTTTGAGCCCTTTTAACTCTTAACAACGATGGTTGAACTTCTAAATGTGCAAAATAACTACCAGAATTTGGAAGCTTTACCTCAATTTCTTACTTCTCCAACTCTTCCAGCAAGTGGGGTTGTCTAGTAATCATAGCCGAAAGTCTTTCCGTATTATTGCGGCTTAGAGCGTTTGCTACTACATTAGCTTTACATGGATGGTATAGAATGATATAATCATAGTCTTTCAGTAATTCTAACCATCTCCTTTGTCTCATATCCAATTCCTTTTGCGTGAAGACATATTTCAAAACTTTTGTGGTTTGTATAAATCTCACACGACTTAATGTACAAATAATGACGCCAAATTTTGAGTTCAAAGATTACAACTGCTAATTCTAAATTTTGGATGGGATAATTAAGCTCATACTGTTTAAGTTGTCTAGAGGCATAAGCAATTACCTTACCCTGTTGCATAAGCACACAACCGAGTCCTTGTCGCATGCATCAATATAGATAACGACCCCCCAGATCTAGATGGCAGTGTAAGGACTGGTGCGGAAACCAAACGATTCTTTAATTTTTGAAAACTCTTTTCACATTTTTCTGTCCACAAAAATTTGACATATTTTCTCGTCAACTTGGTTAAAGGAGTAGAAATGTGAGAAAGACCTTCAACAAACCTCCTTTAGTAACCTGCTAGTCCCAAGAAGCTTCTAATCTCTGTCACTGAGGTCGGTCTCTCCCAATTCACAATTGCTTCAATCTTAGTAGGGTCCATATATAATCCCATCTTTACTCACTACACGCCTCAAGGAGGATACCTGTTCTAACCAAATTCACACTTCTTGAACTTGGCTTAAAGTTTCTGTTCCCTCAAATCTGTAAAATTAAAGTCAAATATTTTTCGTGCTCCTCCCTACTTTTGGAATAAACCAAGATATCATTTATAAAGACAATCACAAATTGATTAGGAACCTCTTAAATAATACCCTGTTCATAAGGTCCATAAATGCGGCCGGAGCATTCGTTAAACCAAAAGACATTACTGAAAACTTGTAATGGCCGTACCGCGTCCTAAAAGCATCTTTGGTACATCCTCTTAACCTTAAGCTGATGGTACCGTAATCGAAGGTCTATTTTCGAGAAGTACCTTGCACCCTAAAGTTGATCAAATAAGTTATAGATTTGAGGCAGAGGATATTTATTTCGGACTCATGCGATGAAGCTCCCTATAGTCAATGCATAAATGCATCCTTCCATCCTCCTTAACAAATAGTACTGGCGCACCCCACGGAGACACTAGGACGAATCATATCCTTTTCTAAGAGTTCTTGCAATTGCTCCTTTATTTCCTTGAGTTCAGTAGGAGTAGGGTGCTTTGGAAATGGGTGCTGCACCAGGAATCAAGTCAACAGTAAACTCAATCTCCTTATTAGGCGGAAGGCGGAAGACCAGGAAACCTATGTTATATGGACTCGGTACGAGTGTCCGAGACGGACACGTGTCCAAGTGTCGGACTCGTCTATTTTTCAAAATCCAAGACACGGGGACACGGAAAAATATTCCCACCTATCCTTGTTTCTTAGTTATTCCGTAGTTTAGATACTGTTTTATGGTATGCATATCGTTTTAATTGAGAACTGAGATCATCTCAAAGTAATAACGAACTAAAGAAACAATTTAAATTGTATTCCTAGCGGCCATATCCTATGGGATGTGTCAGACACATATCCCATATCCATGTCCAAGTGTCGAGTGTTCGATACGGGTATTTCACGTATTTTGAAGAGTCCATGTAACATAACTAGAAACACGTCCGAAAAGTCATGAACAATCGGGACATCCTCTAGTCTGACCTCTTCCACACGAGTGTCATGAATGTGAGCCAAATAAACACTATGACCTTGCCTAAGGAGACGTTTGGCGCGCAGAGACAAAATCGAATTAGGTAGGGTACTGACTCTAGCTCCCTGAATCTTGAAATCAGGCTGATTCGAAATAAAAAATAACACTATCGTGGCATGATTGGAAGACAACCAATCCATATCCAAAATCACATTGAAGTCTTTCATATCTAGCGGAAATAAGTCCAACTTCAATCCTCTCTCATCGACAATGATGGGGAAAGAATTATATAGCCTAGAGGCTACTATAGAGTTTCCAGTAGGGGTATCAACATAAAGTTCTTTTTTGAAGTTTCTAGGTTTGCCAGTCAAATGCTTACAAAAAGATACCGAAACAAATGAGTGCGTGGCACTGGGATCTAGTAACGTAAATGCCTTCTTATCACGTCACAAACTATAAAAGTACTTGTTACCACATCATTTGATGCTCTAACCTCATGAGTTGTCATGGCAAAAATTCTGGCATGTCCCTCTGGTGCTCTCAACCTGTCAGCTTCCTTCTTATTCCACTTCGGATGAAGGGGAGGCTTTTTGCAGTTTCTCGCCATGGGTCCCGTTGCTCCACAATTATAAGACCCTCCTGTGTCCTTATAGCAAGGTAAGTTCCCATGATATTTTCTATAGGTAGTGCAATTTCTCATACCGCTTTGAGTCTGCTGCCATTGCCTGGTCCACCTATTGGTCTTCTTTTGGCATCTGATGATGGTTTTCTTTCATTTCTAGAGTTCGATTCATTACGGTCCCACTTCTTTCTCTTGTCCTCCCAGATGCGTAGCTGATCCTCATGAATTTGCTCCAGTCTTGCGCCCCATCAACCACTTGTGCATAGGTAGGGTTATCCAGAATAGACATCTGTCACCTTATCTCAAAGCGCACTCCATCCCGAAACTTATGTGCACGATGTCTCTCGTCTTGAACAATATGTGGAGCTAATCTTGAAAGTCTCGCAAATCGCACCTTATACTCCGTGACCGTCTCATTTGGCTGCTGAGTGATCCTCATGAAATCGCTCTCTATAGCCTCCTTCATGTTTGGGAGGATATACTTCATGAAGAAGAGGTCATTAATTCTTTGAATGTGAGGTCAGCTTTCTCTTCTGCGGTGATCATCCTTGAAGTCATCTTCCACCATTGGTCTGCCTCGCCAGTCAACTGAAAAATTGCTAACTTCCTTTTTCTTTATTTGAGCACCCCATCACCTCAAATATCTTATCCAACTCATTAACCCAAGTCTCTGCAGCCACAGGATCTGTAGCTTTATTGAACTTACTTGGCCGGAAACTCGTGGACTGCTTCAAGATCGCAGTGTTAGCTGCAACCTTAGTAGCGTTGGATTCTGGAACATTTCCACTTTGCACTCAGCCTCTTCTGCCATCATGAATTCTCCCACGGATACTCAGCCTGATCAACATTACACAAATGCATAAGTCTTGGGCTATTAAAATAGTCCATTATAAATAGTCCTAATAAGCGCGAAAGCTATAAAACTTTCAAGTCTTACGCTAATTCTGCAGAATCTCAAACCTTTGCTCTGAAACTAAATTGTAATGCCCCAAACTTTGGAAGTTGTTACTAAAATTTGAAGTCCTTAAAGTCAAATACATTCCACTAAATATTCAGCTACAGCAAGGTATAAAGCAGAGCATCTAATCCATTAGCAACAAAATTATTTCCGTAAGATAAAAACTTAATCAGATTCCATACTCTTCAAAATACAACTAAAACAAAATAATAAACCACCGCCAAAATCCATTGCAAATTTTAATTCCAATTCAAATTACTCACGTTCGGGTAAAGTTCTCAAAATGAATTACATTGTTCAGTTACACTAAAAAAATAATAATGCTTTAATTCCACAAGCATGCCAATCCTCTAATCACGTCTACTGCCTGTGATAAGGGACAAAGCAAACAAAGGGGTGAGCTCGAATAGCCTAGTAAGGGGGTAACCAAATGGGAAGCGATACAGTAATCCAAAGTCCAAAGCAAAGCCACAGCTTTGAGGAACAAGTGACAGCACTTGATAACAACACAATTAAGGCGAAACAAATATGCAAAATGAACATTAAGTGGTTCAAAGGACCCAAATCGAACGCGAATCTGAAGGTACGAAACGCATACCGGTAGCGTAATAGCCTTTGTCAAGAGGGCTATCCAAAAGTCACTAAAAGTAACTACAAAAGTTACTAAGCCATGAAGGTGATCGTAAAAGTAACTAAATGCCACTACGTGGCTGCAAAATACTAAGTTACTACAAAAGTCACCGGAGTGACTACAAAAATCTTATAGACTTCCCCTTTGTGTAAAATGAGTTGTTCTTCTTAATGATCACATACCAAAACAGAATAAATAGTTGACGAACATGAAGCGGTGTAAGTTTAGCGACACATTCGAGTCTCTCAAAGCAATGTCATAGCAAGGAAATAAAATGACAGAAGGGTGGCTATACACGTAGAAACAACTTTCATATTTAACTACCCAAAATATTGAGGAAGTGAAAAGTACTACGAAGTTACTTGAGATGAAAAGAATGTCGGTGGCCAAAATCAATATACGACCTTAATAAACCTAGTACATGGTAGGTGAATTTCTAATTCCATTCTCTAATAGAAAAGCACTACAAGAACCAAGATGGAAGGTACATAAAACTAACAGTTTATGACCTGTTAACCCATGCCAAAGGCTCCACGTTATTTGCATGAAATCAAACTGAAATCAAATAAATGCATGGGTGCTACCAAATTTCAAAAGGAGCAATCTGTTGCGGCAATCAAAACACAGCAAATAACGATAGGAGTCACGAAAATATCCCTTTCCACAGCAAGAACTAGAATTTCTTACCTTAAGTGATTCGCAACGTTAAATCCCAACGCAACTGTGACGTGATTGCACTATTGCAAAACCTAATGCCAAAAGCTAAAAAGAAACACTCTAGGCTTCATCCACATCCAAAAAGAGACTAATTTTCTGATTTACGTGACCTATAGCGACATAAATCCATTACAAGACTAGTTAGGGGGTTAAATTCCAATTCGGGGCTTACCTTGGATGAAAATGAAGAGAGGAAATGGTAAACAGCAAGCACACAGCACTTTGGCGGCAGAGTTGCTGCTGGATAGAAGAAGAACTATTTAAAGGAAATTCTAATTGGCAAATTACACAAACACCCCCAACTTTAGATACTTATTCAAAACACACCAAAACTTTTCTAAAATTACGAAAAGGGCACTAACTTTATATATTTTTCTGTTTGTATTATTTTGCTAAAATAATCATCTCAATAAAATAATGGGATCTCTCATTTGTCGGCGCCTACGAAGTGGGCAAGAAAAGCACAACCGTTGGGATAGTTAAAACAGCGATCCAAGAAGTCTTTCGGAAGCAACTTTAATCAGGATGTCCCGTTGGGAAGAAGTTTGGACTTTCTGCTTGGACCACCTGCTCGGGCGTGGCCTGTCCGAGCTCAATTGTTTCGAAACCATTCTGCTCGGGCAGAGTGCTTGAACGGTGATCTGCTCGGGCAGGAGCCTTAGCCCTTTTTGTGCTCCCTCTGAGCACCAAGGGGATGAAGCTAGCACTCTGCTTGGGCAGAGTGCTTGGAAGGCATTTGCTCGGACAGAAGCCTTAGCCCTCTTTGTGTCAAATCCTGGATTGACCATGTTGACCTTGATGTTGTGATAAACCATTACCTTAAGGACATTTTCATTTGCTGGGAAATGTTGTTTGGACTGCTAATTTATTTGTTAGGCAACAATGGACGTTTTTAACGTAGCTCTAGTGGGTGTTGGAATTGATCCTAGCTTGGTCAAGCTGTTTAAACATTTTAAAATAGGTTCGTGTGGTGTTTGGCCAGAAAAAGAAAAAAGAGAGAGAAATAGTCCAAAACTCGAGAGAAGTGTTTAAAAACATAAGTCACGGTCTTAAAGCACTTTTGCTGAAACATGTTTAACCAACAAAAAGTACTAGATTACTCACATATTTGCAAAATGACATTTAATGCTCGTTCTGAGACTATTTGTTTTAGGGCTTTATTACTCGTTTCAGGGGAGCTATGATACACTCTTTTTGTTTGCTCTTTGCACTTTCAAGTTAATTGTTGCTCGGTTGAAGTTTTGTGGATAAGAATTCTTTTTATCTGGAACTATTTGTATGGGTATGATAATACAAGAGGGTGACAAAATAGCCATAACATATAGTTTGCTTGCTTTGAAATTTCTGACAAAATAGCCATAACATATAGTTTGCTTGCTTTGAAATTTCTGACAACTGAAGATATTGAGAACCTTGCATGTTTTACTATACCCTTCTTGGTCATTTGCCACGTTAAAACTTTTTTTGACATTATTTACCCGACACTTTCTCCCGCTTCTTCAAGTGTTTCTGCAACTTGGGCGAAACGGAAATCAATTCTGCTAAAACTGGAGTAAAATTGCCCTTCGAAAATAGTGTCCGCAATTATTTAACACCTGTTTTGAGAATCGATCCCACACGAGCTCTTATTTCAATTCTAGACATTTTCTTTAATGTGTATGGATTTGTTTGTGAGTGTGTATAGGTTGTGAATTTTCCCTATATGACTTTTTACAAAGTTATAATGATAGATTTAGGCCCCGTTTGTTGACAGCTTTTACTTTTGTTTATAAGCTGCTTATCAAGTAAATAAGTTTAGGCAGACTAATCAGTATGATGGTATGTAACCCTCGTTCCAACTTGAAGATATTCTAAAGTTGAAATGACAAAAATACCCAACAAGCTTTTACTTATTGGTAGGTATAAAAAGATACCTTGTTCGTAGAATTTGATGATCCAAAAAGTACCTAATTATATTCTTTATGTATCTCAAATGAAGGAGAATTAGATTTCGAGTTGAACACAACTTGGGTTATCAGATGAAAGGAAAAAGTGAAATGAAAGTTGTGAAAAGGAAGAAGAAAGAGAAAGCACAAACATGTGACACAGGGCAAGTGTAGCGAATGAGGGGTATTAAAATGAATAAGAGGAAAATGCATCTCTTGAGGTACTTATGGCTTGTAGTTTATTTTGGCTTTAGGAGAATTCTACCTAGCTGGTAGCTTATTGCTTAAAAAGCTACCAACAAACAACGAATGTTAGGCTTTTTTAAGCATGAATGAACTGTAAGCAGGCCAAAATAAGCTGCAACGAAGAGAGTCTTAGTACATGTAAAAAAGTTGACTTCACTCGTTATTATCGTTACTTGACTTAGCAAATGACACATATTTACTATATGAATTTGTTTGAGTTCAATTACTGTTAACATGTACTAAAATATATTAGGGATTTCAAAAAAGAGTCAAAGGTGAAAATCCAATGGAAGTAGCTTTTTGTTCAAATGAAATGCTGACGAAGACAAGGGAAAGAACTAACTTATTCTTTTGGCACTCTTGCTGGAATCTTCATTTCATCAATCAAAGCCTAACTCCATTAGTTACTGGGATTAGTTATACACTGTAGTTTCTTGTGTGGTTTTCGCTCTGATAACTTGACACAAGCAGGGGCTATGGGAGAACTTAACCTGAAAAGCTGTCGGACTACGTCATTGGCCTCTGTTTAGAGCCTTGTGTCTCTTCAAAAGGCTATCGTTTCTCATGTTGACCACCTTCGTGACTCCTCAGGCATCTATTGCAATGTTGGAGTGGACACGACCTGTGCCTGATTCAGGACCCACAGGTTGGGTATGTGGCGGTTCTGATACTATTTGATGCAAACGTGGCAATGTGAGAGTTCAAACCGAAAAGTTAGCTATCGAAGTGAGTACGAATGATGTAGTCCCAGTTCCACATGTCCATGGTGATATTCTGGGGCTTATCAGGTCATGGGTCCCTTAACTTGGATAGCTAAGTTTCAGCTTGCTTCTTCCATAAACCTTGTTTCTGGCAGAGGTGGTGCATTTCACACCGTTTTATAGCAGTTTCTGCCTTGAGGTTGAGAAACTACCTTTTCTTTTCCCTGTAGCTGATGGAGTACTCTTTCAGTCATAACTATGATTTGCGTACCTCATTTTTATATGCTCGGCTAAGGCTTCAATTAATATCACTTAATATTCGTAGGACTTTCTGCAGGCTCTTACACATCAATTGTGATGGGTATCACCTTTATTGTAGAATTTTCCTTTCCTTAAATTCATTTACCTCCTGTTTTATTTTTTTTCCCGCCCATTGAACTTTTGTGTCTGCTACTCAAAGTTCTCTTGCGTGGACTATCATGGTGTAGGCGGGAAGGTTGGAGAATGTCGTTGGTTGGTATCACTCTCATCCTGGTTATGGATGCTGGCTTTCTGGAATTGATGTTTCAACACAAATGCTCAACCAGCAATATCAGGAGCCTTTTCTGGCAGTTGTTATTGACCCAACAAGGACTGTTTCAGCTGGAAAAGTTGAGATTGGTGCATTCAGGACATATCCAGAAGGATATAAGCCATCAGATGAGCCTGTTTCTGAATATCAGACAATCCCCCTCAACAAGATCGAAGACTTTGGAGTACATTGTAAACAGGTATAAACCGTGAGCCACATCCACTTCTTTTAGTAATTCCTGATGAAGCCTGCCCTAACTTGTACAAAATCTGTGTTATGGCAGTACTATTCATTGGACATCACATATTTCAAGTCATCCCTTGATTGCCACCTCTTGGATCTGCTTTGGAATAAGTATTGGGTTAATACACTTTCTTCTTCGCCTTTGCTTGGGAACGGAGACTATGTTGCAGGACAAATTTCTGATCTAGGTAAATTTATATCTTGTTGTTATAACTGCTGAGCTGTTTATTCTTTTTCGAAGGCACAATATTACATTTTGTATTAGTAATAGTTGGCGAGTAATGTTGCTTTAATCTCAACCTCTACATTTGGTTAATTGATCTTGCTTGCATCTTGCAGCCGAAAAGCTGGAACAAGCTGAGAGTCAATTGGCTCATTCTCGTTTTGGTCCCTTAATGGCACCCCCTCAAAGAAAGAAAGAGGTCAGTAACATCCATCTAGCTGATAAGATCATGCCTTCAAGTAGGAACTCTTCCTTGATGAGGGTGATAGATTTCATATTGTTTCTTGGCTTATGTTTGAATATTTCTTTGTACTTCTTTTTGAAATACTATTGTCTAGACTTTTGATGATGGTTGACTACATTATCTTTATTCTGTCTCGTGGAGCGTTTTAAAACTAGTTTCCAAGTATGAGATGGGTTAGATTTTGCTTCGAGCGCTTGATTAATCCTACTTTTTTATTGTTTAATTATTGGGTAGTCTTACTATTGGTGTGGTTTGTATCTTAATGAGGTCAACGTTCGCTTCGTACAAGTTCGTTGGTTACTTCTTTTGACTTTTTTACTTTCCCTTTGGTGAATCTGCAAGTATTAATTATTTCCACTACGGTTTGGTACTAAATGTTTTGCAATTTGAATGGATTTTACTCTTAACTGGGGTTTTAAAGTGAGCATATGACAATTCGTTGAGTTGGATCAACAATAATACCTGCATGAAAATTTTTGATAGATCATTATGTTATTTTTACAGATTGACTTAAATTTTTATTGATACCATGTGTAAGGTATCTTGTTCATATCTATAATCTCTTCGCTTAACTTGCTAATTGTTGCTCAGTTGACACTTTAAGTGTGCGGCGACTATCATTAGATGCGAAGTGGTTATTAACATGATGGTCCGTCATGCATCACTTTGACATTTTACTGCACATTGGATTCAGACGAACTATATGGTTAGTGCATTGCCGGGTTATAGTAACATGTCAGAAAGTTTAAAATGTAGTTTCATAAAAAATTGTGGTCATGCAAACGGTTGAACATTTTGGTTTGATATGTGATCTGGTTTCCAAATCAAAGTCAGTATCTGTATATTTGGTACCTATGACCTAGTCCAAATAATGGCTTCCGCATCCATGCCAAGTCTTAGTTCCTTTTGTCATTAACTTCTGTACGTGCTAGAATCTGCTGGTCTAATGATCACTAGTGTTTTAAAGGGGATTATTCTCCACCCATCTACCTTTGTGAGGACAAACCCTGTACCTGTGTGCAAAATGATATTATATCACATGATTTATTCTCCTTTTCAGCCTAAGAAGACACTGCCCCGCATGTCCCTTTTCAATTCAGAACATGTTATTCCATGCACCATATAGTTCTATTAACAACACACACAGCAGAAAGGCCAATACTAGTCTAGTTTATGCTGGGTACTGTAAGGCTACGAAGCATGGACTTGGGTGCCGGTACACTGGTGCGTGATTTTTCAAAAGTAGGAAACCGGGTTGCGGGGGATACGTCAACTGTTTTATATTTTACTAACAATGTATGGATAACAATGAAAATAAAAACAGAAATATGGATCATTTGAATCATAAAAAAGTGCATAAAGAGATATATTGTGCAAATTTTCCCATTCTACAGTGCTACCAAATACATCATAATAGCAGTAGCATCAAAGTTTCAAATTTAGTGTAGTTTCAAACCATTGGTGACTACATCATAGTGAAACCAAATCCATGACAAAAGAATTAAAAAGCAGAATATTTCATCAAGAGGAACTTCCATGGCCACAACATCATCTATCACTATCACCATCAGTTGTAGAAATTACAGCGTCCAATTCCTTCTCATCAAGTGAAAGCTTTGCAGCCGAAAGTACCATCACAATTATGGTACCAAATTGATCTCCTCCAACATTCGACATTTTTGTCTCTCCTGGAGCTGTACTGGGGAGAGGATGGAGATTTCTATGAATGAAAACTAATCCTCCACACATTACGGAGAATGTATGCTTTCGCAAGGAATGCAAAAGTCAATAAGTACTCCAGTTCCTTCTAGCACAAGACGAAGAAGTGGTTGTTAGGAGTATCCCCATAGCTAGGATTTTGGAGCATAGGTGCATTAGGACCATGGCGTCACTGTTGGCGCAGATTTTGAGATCTTAAAGAACGAAGGGTCAATCTAAAATCAAATGCGACAAACATCCGTCGACGCTAAATTTTGTGTCGATGTTTACTTTATGGTTGTGGGGATCCCGTCTCCGATCAAACACCTGTGAGATCGTTAATTACATCGTCGAACGAACTATCGACGAAAACCTCCGATTCTAGATAAAGTAAATAAGAAACCAACATGAATTGTAAAAGAGACGAACAAAACTTTATTGAAGACAGGAATTAACCCTGAATTACAAAGTTTTCAACCAACCGGTGGTTGGAACCCTATACCTGTAAGCCATAGCTCTTGAAGGTTTCTGTAGAGCTTATGTTTTCTCTCTTTTCTCTTTCTATCTCTGACTCTTTCTTGCAACTTTCTCCCCTTTCACGTAGGATTTGCCTCTTCCTTTTATAGAGGCTTCCACAGGAATCCTTTGAGGCTTATCACGTTGTTTCTCCAGATAAATCTCGCTCCATTTGGCTTATCAAGTTGCTTCTCCAGATAACTCTTCCTCCATTTGGCTTATCCCGCCCAGAAGATAATTCAACCACGTGATGAATACCCTTCTTTTTGGGTTTGGACTTTGGACTTTTAAGTAAAGTTGGAATGGTTCGAACTTAAAGGGTTTGAAACCTCAATGGCCCATCGATTTACAAAGTCCATCTTCGAGTCCACATGCGTGAGTTTGAACTTCAGTGGGGTTCGAAACATTGTCAGGCCCACAAAACCTTCAGATTTCAGCCCACCGATTGGTAATAATCCTTGCACCTTTATTTAATCTTCAATCCAAATGGTATGGACTCGAACTTTGATACCTACTTGCTTTGTCCGAACCGTCCAGTACGAACCCAAATTAACTTTTGGGTTGAAATTTAAGTGCCAACAGTCACCATCAATCATGGCGACTTGTTAGCTCGGCCGTTAATGGGGTCAACACCATTGAATTGTCAACTCTTAGAAGAGAAGTGGGCAAACTCAATAGGACCTTTCCGTGATCTGTAGAACTTCAGAAGTACCTCTTCATGATTTTTCTCCTTTCGACATAAATCTCGGCCTCCTTCTGCTAAGGGACTTGATTTTATGATATTATCATTTTTACATTGTTTATTTAACAAAAAGAGCCAGAGTTATACTTATCACGAAACCCAATATTCCCAGAATCTAAAATGGAAAGTCCTTTAGTAATAAGTAGCTTGAACTTACCTTGGATTCAAAGAATGCTCTGAACAATGAAGTGGGGTGTTGTTCTTGTTACAACGATCAACAATAATGGTATGAACCACATCATAGAAGCTAGATGACTCCTCCTCCTTCCAATCCTCTTTAAATGTTGTGTTCTTCAGTTTTTAAATCATACTATTGTCCACATCTTGAACTAAGTGAAGAATGTCCTATCTGTGTCGCACAACGTAGCATGTCATAGAGAGGGGCCGTGAAAGCAAGTATATATAGTTGCTTTTCCCACGTCATCCTTCCAATAAGACGGCCAATCCTCGCTTATGACCATGCTTTGAAGCCTTTGCTTCAAGAGTTTGAATCTTCTAAGCACCACATTAACACTTGCAAACCGAGTATTGACAACTGAAAGCAATTTCAAAGAGGCATATATTAATTGAAGATTGCTATCCTTAGAGAACGATTCATGTTGAAATTCTTGTTTTGCACTACACCGCCACAAATCTCTGATCCAAGCACATTCTTCATATGTTATTTCATTAGCCTCTGTATACTTTGCCTCACAAATGTTCTTTAAAGCAAGATTGAGAGTGTGCGCCACATATGGAGTCTTGAAGATAGTAGGAATTGTGCTTAATTAGTTGTCCATGTGCCTTGCTATCGAGAGCATTGTCAGTAGCTACTATGTCTAACATTCTCAGGGCCTATCTCACTAATCACCTCCTTGGACAAAGAAACAATTAAAACTTTATTTTTTACATCCCCCTAACAATTACAGCCCTAAGAAACATTAGCCCACCTTCTGCTAGTGCCATGCGATTAATTATTAGCCTCCTTGTGGATCACTCCATCCATGATTCGCAAAACTGATGCCCATATCTTTCAATGTCGATCAAATAGGTTGCAACAGTTTTTGGATATTTGCGTTTCCTCTTTGTGAAAGAGTTGTAACCCAGAGGCAAATGACCCACAAGAGAATTAGCAGCGGCACTGAAGTAAGAACTTACATAATAAGGTTTTCTTTCTTGGTGTAATGGAGACCTCCAATTTGTAATTGGATTCTTCCTTCTTTACTTCTACTTCGACTTGCAGTAGCCTTTCCCCTCATTTGGGAAGATCACCGTGGATAAACATACTTGAGCCACTCAATGACCACTTGCGGGTTGGGAATTTCGGAGCACTTCACCTTGCTTCTTCAATGACTTCTTCCTCCAGTCTCTGCATTTAGATGAGCTCACCAGGTGTCACTTTTTTGGACAATTTACTCCCTGTTCTCTTTATCTCTAACAAATAAGCCCTAACTCATTTTAGGCATCCAAGGGGGCGCCTCAGGCGAGAGACCTTTTTCAGGCGGCACTGTAGTGCCTTGCCCAGGTCAGGGCGAGGCAAGTTCAAAGAGTCCTATGCCTATCAGGAAGAGGTATGAGGCGACTTTAGACGTGAGGTGGCAGAAAGGCACGTCTGGGGAGAAACTTTACTGAGAAACTTTACTTAAAAGGGTGAAACTGTGAAGGGTTTATTAAATTAAAGAAAAAAGGTCAAACACTAAAAATAAAAGGAAAGAAAAGAAAAAGGAAACAAGCAGGTTCCTTCCTTAGATCAATCAAAACCAAAGCTGCAACTGCCTCCATGTAAAAGAAGGAAGAAGCTGCATCACTAACAGAGGGGGCGTAAAGGAAGAGCTTTGTTCCTAATATTAGCCTTATAGATGAAGCAGATATAAATAATTAAGAGGAAGAATGTGCAGAGGATCCTTCATATGAAGAAGATGGTCATTTGTTGGACTATTAGGATGACATTTGTATCACAATTTTTTTTGACTTTGACTTGTGCCGAAGCTGAACTGGGTTTTAGTCCTTTTTGGTTTTCGTTTTATTTATCAACTCCTTCAATCTTTTTACTGATGGATGTTCTGATATTTTATTGTATTTTTTTGGGGTGACATGGTGTCAAATGACTTTTTTGATATATCTTCGTACTGCACATTTTTTTGCACTTATTTTCTACAAAGATTGCCTCTAATGAGCGCCTTGTTTCTCGGCTCAGACACTTGGGACAGTGCTCTACCATCTTTTGACTTTGGGTGTGCCACCCCCTTTAGCATCTCCTTCAAGACTAGTCACAGAAGTCATTTTATGATCTCATAACCTTAAATCATCAAATAATTTTAAGAATTACATGTTCGACATAGTTTAAAAGTCACATAGAAGACTGCAATAATACTCCCAAGAATCACCCTGTCATTATTAGACAACCCGAACTACTTCCATCCTCCAATTGGAGTGGGACTGACCGACTGGTCCATTCCCCTTGGCTTGTGCATCCAAGGAATCTATTTCTGCTCGCTCGTTCACTCCCACTCTTGGACAACGTTGTATCCTTGACTTCCTGACCGTTAATAAATGAGCACTCCCTACTATAAGAGCCAAAGAATGTCCTCTAAGAAAAGTTACATGTCCACTTGAGTTTTTATTATCTTCTTGAATTTTTGTTACATAAATTGTAAGGGTTTAGTGCCGTGGCTGGGTAGGGTGGAGGATTCTGGTTGTAATTTATAGCACCAAGCCCGAACCGAAATTATGAGTAGTAGAGAAAAAGAGAACTGCACTCAGTATTAAAGAGCACCACCCAAGTCACCAACGGAACTTGCATAAATCGGTAAAAGTAAAAGA